>JAOVYV010000042.1:5856802-5870729 GCA_025674545.1 Hassar affinis | reverse complement strand
GTTAACTGAAAGCCGTTCCAGGTGACTACCTCATAAAGCTGACTGAGAAAATGCCAAGATGTGCAAAGCTGTCGACTAAGCAAGAGGTACCTACTTTGGAGAATCTAAAATATAAAATATATTCTGGTTTGTTTAACACTTTTTTGTCTACTAAATAATTCCATATGTATTTCTTCATAGTTTGGATGACTTTAGTATGAATCTACAATGCACAACACTGAATTTGAGGTGTGTCCAAAAATTTGACTGGTTCTGTATATGTTGCTGCATTACTTGGATTTGGATGTGTATGTGAGTGTTTGAAAGTCAGAATAAAGGATAAGATGCATGTAAGACTAAAGCATGTTATAGAATGACATACAGAAATACTGACATAATATATGTAGAAAAGTAATACTGGCATACTCATTCTCTCTACACTACATTCTTATACTCTCATTGTATCTGTCTTCCCCATAAATCCTTCCTTTCTTGTTGTAGGTGACATACTTTCCATTTGACTGGCAGAACTGCACTATGGTGTTCAAGTCATTCACTTATGACTCCTCTGAAATGGACCTTCAGTATGCCCTTGATGAGAAAGGCAATGAGATACGAGAGATTATCTTTGACAGCGCTTTCAGTGGTATGAACACACACAAGCAGCTCAGAGAAGCCTTGACAGACGCAGAGAGAGAGAGAGACCCTTCATTATTGAGAGCGTGAATAATGAATAAACAAAATACAGACACAGAGGACACTCTTAATTGGTTGCCTTTTCCACAGAGAGCGGGGAATGGCATATCCGTCACAAGCCTTCCAGGAAGAATGTAAAGAAAGAGGACCTGTATGAAGACATCACCTTCTACCTGATCATCGAGCGCAAACCCATGTACTACGTATTCAACATCATCCTGCCCTGCATCCTCATCACGCTTATCGCCATCTTCAACTTCTATCTGCCACCTGACGCAGGTGAGACCCAACAACTCAAATCTGCCACAATCTTGAGGCTTCCAGATACACCTTAATATTTCTTTGGGAAATATTTATTGGAAAGGTCTGTTTTTTAGGAAGGTCAATATTACCATTCATCATTTGCTGCTATTTTCTTTTTTGAATTGAAAAAGCACAAAGAAAAATAAGATTGAAAATGAAATAAAAACAGTTCCTCATTTTTAAACATGAATTTGACCTGAAAAGACTTTGTGTGTATGAACTCTTGGACGACAGGAGAAGAGATGTTCTCTCATTGGGTTCTCATGTCTACTTTTTCCCCCAAACTATGGATCCATCTTCATTTGAAAAGACACTTTACTTAATCAAATCACCATGATGATTTATATCTTTAATTGAAAATGAAATACTTCATTACTACTTTATCAAAGCCATCAGCCATTGGTGTCATTGTAGTAAATAACAATTAGCTACAAGGAGAAAACTGAGAAAACTAAAATGTGTTTAATTCCATTTGTTTTGCATTTGCTTAATTACATACAATTACAATCATTTACATTGATTCATTTACTGAGACATATAAATAAATCAGGAATATTTAGTTAACCCTATCTATCCTTGATATCCTATCAAACAGGAAACTGCTACAAAAGCAGCTATCAATTTTCAATCTGTCGGTGACCAAACTATATGAAGGGGCAATTATTCAGGAGCAGATTAAGAATAGTCCAAAATATTAGTCACATACTACAATAAGTTGATCCTAAATCAATGAATCATAGAGTAATGTGTGGCTGGAAATCAATGACCAGGTTCATCATAATTCTCTCTGCCCATAAGGCAGACAGAGACACAATCACTGTGTAAGACTAAGAATGTTTTAGGTAGAAATATATAGTGAAAGTGAGACATATTTATCACTTGTGCTTGCACACAGTGAAATGGAACCTCCGCATTTAACCCATCCATGCAGTGACACTTGTGAAAACACACTAGGGGGCAGTGAACACACATGCCTGGAGCGGTGGGCAGCCCTAGCCACAGCGCCCAGTTAAGTACCTTGCTCAAGGGCACTTCAGCCAATCCTGTCAGCTGCGGGAATCGAACCCGGGACCTTCCGATCATGTGGCAGAGACCTTAACAACAAGACCATGACTGCCCCCGATATTAATACAATCTCAAATATATTATTGGGGTGCTGCTGTTTTGCTTTGCATCCAAATACAAAGTTCAGACTTGTCAGGTTTTGTTAGAGTAAAGCAAACCCTGGTTCAATTGCTCTGTTAGTGCGGTTCATTAGAGTAAGTGTGAATGCTTCCTTTCAAACTCGGGTGTGCACCAAATAAGCAGACCAATCCCATCCCATCCACACTGCTCCAGACAATTTCACAGGAGCTCCTACACTTCATCTCTTCAGATCCCTTCATCAACAGCTGCTTATCCTCAGGAATTGTACCATCTTCATTCAAGATTGCTAGAGTGGATTGCTACACATCCTAAAGAAGCCCAGTCTTGACAGCACCAACATCAACAACTACAGACTGGTATCCCTCCGCTTTTTCCTCTCAAAAATTCTTGAACGTGCCGTCTACAATCAGCTGTCTTTCTTCCTCTCACAGAACCAACTTCAGGACCCAAACCAATCTGGCTTCAAACCGATACATTCCACTGAAACTGCACTCATTGCAGTGACAGAAAAGCTCCATGCCGCACAGTCAGCTGGGTTATAATCGGTACTGATTCTTTTTGACCTCTCTGCTGCATTTAAGACAGTCAACCATGATATCCTTCTGTCCAATCTTGGTATCACTGGCTCTGCATGGAAGTGGTTCAAGTCCTAAGTGGAAGGGTGTCCAAACTCTGCACTGGTGTCCCACAAGGCTCAATGCTGGGTCCTCTTCTATTTTCATTATACACTCACTGGGAGATGTCATCTCTTCACATGGCTTCTCCATTGTTATGCTGATCATACTTAGCTCATCCTTTCTTTTCCTCCTTCTGATAATCAAGTTTCGGCTTGGATATCAGCATATCCAGCAGACATTGCTTCATAGATGGCAGCCCACCACCTCAAGTTTAATCTAAGTAAGACAGAGCTGCTTTACATCCAGAGATCTGCAGGGCTTTATTCTGAACTCTCAGTCTCCATTGAGATCACCACGATCGCTCCATCTTCAGAAGCATGCAGCCTTGGAGTAGTTGTAGACGATCAGCTCTATTTCACAGCTCATGTTGCTAACCTGACCCAGTCATGCAGATGTCTCCTTTACAACATTCAGAGAATTCAATCATTTCTCTCATGGGAGGCCACTCAGGTACTTCAGTTCAGTCTCTTGTCATCTCAAGACCTGACTACTGCAACTCCCTCCTAGCTGGCATTCCCAGGCATGCCATCAGGCCTCTGCAACTGATCCAGAATGCTGCAGCTCGACAGAATGACTTGCTCGACTCGACACTTCCAGGTGGCAAAGGTGGCACCAAGGTGGTTGAATGAACTCCCCCTGAGTGTCTGAACAGTGGAGTGACTTGCTGTCTTCAAACGCCAACTGAAGACCCACCTCTTTCAAGAGCACTTGAATGAGCACTAACTCAAAGCCCTTACTGCACTTATAGCAGTTGTATTCCCTGTCTTGTTCTTCACTGGTTTTGTGTAGTTTAGGAATACTTGGGTGTTGGGACCCAAGTAATGTTTATTAGGTAGTATATGGCTAAATTCTAGCAGTATAATAGCTCAAAGTAGTATGATTTCAGGTCTACCAGCCTTAGTTTTGGATATTCCAAGTTAATGACTAAGCACTATTGTAAGTCTGGATAAGAGCATCTGCTAAATGTAAATGTAAATGTAAATGCATGCACCATACTGTACATCACTATTTTGTTTTTTAGTATTTGGTATGTAGCCTATGTAGAAATTCTCCTGTATGAGAGAATTTTCCATTCAATAAACTGGTTTAAAACTCTGACTTACCAGAGTGATTTACCAGAGCTGTCCCAGAGCTCTGGGGCCTCTAACAGTAGTGTTTCAGCTCATTACATGACCACTAGGTTCATTTATTATCTTAGTAAAACCCACTCTTAAATCACTGTTACAGTTGCAGTTGTTCAGGCTGAGGGGCTTGACCTCAGTGACCTCTGTGAGGAAACCTCAGGGAAGAAGCTGCACATTAGATAATGATTGTTTTTCTGTATTAGTATTTGGGTCATGTATGTACAGAAAAAAGAAGTGGCTGTTGGAATGGGATGAGTGTATGTGGGAGAAGATAAAGATATTCTTGCCAGTATACTTCTCTTTATGTACTGTACATCAATGCCTAAAAATGTATTACGTCTTAAGCATGCCTGCCTCGCTCGTCTTATCCTCCTTTTATTTGTCTCTGCTCAGGAGAGAAGATGGGTTTGTCCATCAATGTGCTGCTGACCCTTACTGTCTTTCTGCTCCTGCTGGCTGATAAAATCCCAGAGACATCTCTGGGTGTCCCCGTCATTGTCAACTACCTGATGTTCACCATGATCCTGGTGACGTGTTCGGTTATTCTCAGTGTGGTGGTGTTGAATCTGCACCACCGCTCACCAAGCACCCACCATATGCCCCTGTTGGTGCGCAAGGTTAGCTACACAAACACTCATATCTACACTAATATCTGCTCATATCTGCTGAGTTAGTAAGCAGAGAATTAGATTTTATGCAGAACGTCTGGCTCTAGTTTTAAGTGACTACTTCTTGTAGCTGGTATAGCTAAAATAGGATAAAAATGGATTAGGAGTTAAAGTCCTCCAGTTCGAAGTTTTGCACATAGATTCAAAACTCCTCACACGCTTGGTGAGCTTATAGACTTATATGCTGAACTGCTGAGCTTATTTGAGCTCTGCTGTATAATGCAGCTGTATATTTGTCATTGGCATATTGGCATAAATGACTATTGCAAAGTGGCGAGAAATTTTCATTTAAGTGTGAATATGAGTAAATGAGATGCTGTCCTTGCAGCAAGCTTCAACTGGGTTGATGACTTGCCTGTAAAACTGCAGATGTGGAAATATACACCTTTCAGCACTTTTTTTTACTCTGATTTGAACACACACACATACACGTGCACGTACAGTGTTACAGAAAGAAACATTCAATGACATGCTTGGAAATGCACAATGCACAATGCAAAAAAACACTATATAGAGTTTGA
This sequence comes from Hassar affinis, assembly GCA_025674545.1. NCBI lineage: Eukaryota > Metazoa > Chordata > Actinopteri > Siluriformes > Doradidae > Hassar > Hassar affinis. Next base: position 5,865,615 of record JAOVYV010000042.1, on the reverse strand, counting down.
AAAAAACTGTTTTTTGAAACAGTTCATAGGGTTACACCACCATGTTATTAAAAGCCTATTAGAAGTAGGTTTAGTTACTCCATTCGTTCCTCTTGCACTCATAAATTGAAAAGAAACTGGGGCAAGAGGTTTTCTGGAGCAGTGGATATAGGTGTAAGAATGTGATATCCACCACTCTGTGAGCCCTGTGACTCTTTCACTGTAGAGTTGTGGTCAGACATTTACATACACTCATCATGGACATAAATGTCAAGGCAGTATTGGGCTTTCATTGATTTCTTTTAACTGTTCTTTGTTCTGGGGCAGAATGAGTGTACAGCATACTGTACATTTTTAATAGAAAAAAAACAAGAATTTAATGGAGAATTATTGGGAGGGAGAAGGTTTCTGAAATCAATATTGGGTCGAAATTATATATACAGGGTCAAAAATTTACATACACCTACGTATATTATATAACCCTGTGGTGCTGAAAGCTACAAAATGTCTGTTAACTGGCCAAATCCAAAGCCTCTTAACTTCATGTTAGTGATGATGATTGTCTACAGCTGGTAGCTTCTCTGTGCCCACATAAAAAGGGTTGGTTAAAAGGACTCCTCACACAGTACAATGGGAAAGCCCAAGGAGCTCATTGCAGCTCTGAGAAAGATGAGTGTAGATTTACAGAGCATCAGGAAGTCAGGAATGTCTCTTGGAGCCATTTCTAAACAACTGCAGATTCCAAGATCATCAGTTCAAACAATCATGCATAAGTTATTGGGAGGTGAGAAACCAAGAAATTAGTCCCTGCTCCAAAATCAAAATTTTTAAGCTTGACTACAGTAAGCACATGGACCACACAGACAATGACAAAGCCTCTTGGAGTAATATTTTGGCCACTATGACCCGAGGAGTGCTTGGAGGAGTAAAGGTGAGACATTCAACCCTAAGTACACTGTACAAGCATGGTGGTGGTAGTGTCATTCTCTTGCTGCTGGTGGAACTGGTATCTTACACAAAGTGTATGGAATAATGAAGAAGGAAGACCACCTCAGAACTCAAACCATAAGCCAGACATTTAAAACTTAGACAAACTTTGGTGTTCCAACAGGATAATGACCTAAAACACATATCAAAGCTCATTGCAGCCTCTGCAAAACCATCATAATTTAGCTATTTTTAGAAAAGCACATACTGATACATATTAACAGTACATCAGGCATGAGCAGTAATCTTTAGTTTTGCTGATGCACATCTGGCTTATTCATTGATCTTTTCTTGTTTTAAACCAGAAACCAGAAATGTTTTTGTGTTGAACATCTTATTTGCATATTTTTTAAATTTCAAAACAAAACCTGATTAAATGAAATAAACACAGGATCAGATTCCTTGAATTTCTTACATTATGTATGTTACGTATGTGGTCTAAATAAATATGACACTTGGGATTGTGTGTGTGTGTGTGTGTTTGGCAGCTATACACTGCCCCACTCCTTTTTTATTGCCATTCAAGGTTATTCAAGGAAGAAGTCCAAACACAGGGTCTTACATTACAGTCTTAAGTTGTTTCACTCTGGTTAATTTAATAACTCTGTCATGCCCACGGCCGTCAGAGGGCGCCCCAGACGCCCTGTGGGAGAACTACAACCCCGGACTACATCTCCCACAGGGCCCATATTGATTGTTTGGCCATGTTGATTAGTCTGTTTAGCACGCGCTGGGGAGTTAAAAGGACTGTTGCAGCCCTCCCTAGCGTGGATCAATGCCACACCAAATTACTTGCTACATTTGTCGTCAAATCTATTCAACTTCTAAACCAAAGTTAAGTACTTGTTTTCCCTCGTTTTGCTACTTTGTCGTTTTCTTCACTTGTTTTTGCCACTCTTTGTGTTTTGTTTTCTCTCTGTTTTTTTCCCCATTTCATCTTGGCCAGATCGTGGTTCTTTCATTCCTCATCCCTGTCACATTTTTGGACTTCCTGTGCTCACTCTAGTTTATTGATCTAACCCTGTACCCATCTCCCATTGTGTTTTTTGCCATGCTCTGTGCTTTCTTGATTTTTGGACACTTTGCACATTCTATGTGCTTTGTATTTTGTCACCTGAACTGCGTAACATTAAATATACATCTGCACTTGACTCCAGCCTGTGTGGGATCATTACAAACACTGACACTTTAACAAACATTAATGTGTACTCATTAAACTTTTTCCTAAACAATGCATGCCAAGCTTCAGCATTGGTAGTCATTAAAATAAACTGCATGAAACATGGGACATTTAGAACGTTCCAAAGATCTTCCAGACCTCACCTGCCTTTCATTTGTCTTTCACTGACAATGTTTGTTCTTATATTTCAGCACATACTCAACCTTTTTTTTTTTACACACTGACCCCTTGTTTCTTGTCAACTATTTTAGAGTACAATTATACACTCCAGTAAACTTGGAAAGTTCAAACCAGATGTTGTTTGATTGCAAGCAGGCATCTCATATACACTGTTTACTGCTAAGCACTTCAGTTAACTGCTGTCATTAAACATTTAGTAATTATGGGAAAGTTTGTGAACTCTATTAACAGTGGTCTAGTAAGTGGTCCATTAATTGGTCTATTTTATGCAGATTTTCATCCACATGCTTCCCCCATATCTGGGTCTCCTAAGGCCAAAGGTGGAAACGCCGATCTCTCTGGAGCGCCCACACAAGAAGGAGAACCAGAACCACAAAAGCAACAGCCGGGCGGCAGATGAATACTTTATCCGCAAGCCCAACATCTGTGTGCTCTTTCCCAAACCCAACAGGTAACACCAGCATGCACTCACCATGAGGAACTCATCAGAAGGGGGAGGTAGTGAATGTGTGATGGCAGATATACACAAAGTGCAACAATTAAGCAAACAGCCATTTCAGCCTGAGACTATACTGTATAGCAGGAATCACCAAAGACAGGTCTCACTAGGTCTGTGGACCAAAGCAGGGTATTTCAGCAGAATAAACTGAGCTCTTGAAAAATAGTGTAGCAAAGCAGATCAATATATGTAAAAAACTCGCTAGTTCAGCAACTTCAATTTTTTAACCTGAATTGAACTTGGCATCTGTACAATAAAAACTATGTTTAAAAGTGATTGGACAAAGACATAAGTGTAGAACAGATGCCTGATCTCTTTAGAGTTTGTTTGTAAACCTTATTTATTGTCTTGGTTGTTTAAATCAGCAGTGTCCAATCTTATCCACAAATGGCCTGTGTGGGTGCAGGTTTTCTTTGCCACCAAGCAGAAGCCACACCCTACTGAAAGTCAATATCCATTGATTAGATCCAGTGATTGAAAACAGGTGGAATGAGGTGTGGCTCCTGCTTGACTGGAAGGAAAACTTGCACCCACATAGGCCCTTTGTGGATAAGATTGGTTTAAACACTGGTTTAAATGGTTTATTGTTAATAAATCCCATGCCTTGGGTCTTTTTAAAGGTGTGTGCTGAGTTTTACTTGTTAGTGGTGGCGTGTTGTTTGCCCATGAATGCCCATGAGGTGAGATGAATATGTGCAGTTCTGTGCCTCTTTAGTCAGATCATCTGGTTGTTCCTGTTTGTTTGGTTGTGTGTTTGACCAGGTGATTGCTTAAGCAAGATGGATTTTCTCTGTTCTCTGTTCAGATAGGGGTTAGTGGGTATCTCTCTCTGCAGCTTGCTTCCGTATTCAGTGTTCACTGTGTGGATCAAGCATTGAAACTCAGTGATTTCTGTGTACTTACATGATATTCTACTTTTTGTTTGGTCACTTTGTTGTGTAGCATCAGTTAGTACTTTCATGGGCAGTAATATGTGGTGAATGTCAAGAAGTTTGTGTTGTGGCTTCTGCACTCCACTTTTTTGGGTCACTTCACTTGCTGCTGTTTTGTGTGTCAGCAACATTTATGTGTATCAGTTAACTACAATGTGACCATTTTGTGTTGTAGCTGTTACAGTCCACAGCATTTATGCTACGTTTTTTTGTCTATTTGTAATGAAAGTCTTCAAACCCTTTCACTTTGTTTCACTTTTTGTTGTGTTGCAGCCTTGTGCTAAAAGAAAAAAATCAAGTGTGTCCCCATCAAGCTGCACTCACTACCCAATAATGAGAAAGTGAAAACAGAATTGTAGAACTTTTTGCCAATTTATTAAAAAATGAAATACAAATATTTTTCAGGCACATTAGTATTCAGACCCTTGACTATGACCCTTTCAACACCTTGACTGGAGTCCACCTGTGGTAAATTCATTTGGTTGAACATGATTTGGAAAGACACTTCCCTGTCTATATAAGGTCTCACAGCTGACAATGCATTTTAGAGCAAAAACCAAAGCCATGAGGAGGAAAGCACAGATCTGAAGAAGGCTAGAAAAAATTGTGCTGCACTGAAAGTTCCCAAGAGAACAGTGGCCTCCATAATTCTTACATGAAAGAAGTATGGAACAACCAGGACTCCTACTAGAGCTGGCTGCCCTACCAGACTAAATAATCAGGGAAGAAGGGCCTTGGTAAGAGAGGTGACCAAGAACCCAATGGCCACTCTGACTGAGCTCCATTGGTTTTTGCTCTGATATGCATTGTCAGCTGTGAGACCTTATATTAACAGGGGTGTGTCTTTCCAAATCATGTCCAACCAACTGAATTTACAAAAGGTGGACTCCAATCAAGGTGTAGAAACATCTCAAAGATGATCAAGAGAAATAGCCATAGATGCTGATATGACATTAGATAAACCAATTAACAAACAGTATGGTGTTACTTTGTCACAGGAGTGTATATTGGTGACAAAATTATTTCTTGTTTTAAGGGTGAGGATGTTATGACTGTATGTCTTCTCTGTGCCCTGTTAGTCCCTGCTCCTTGATTAGTTGACCATGAGGTGCACCTCATAGAGTTTCAATATTCAAGAGTCTGTACCACTCTTCAAAAAGTAATAAGCACTGGTGTGAAACAAAATAGCCATTTCAAACTGTAGTTTGTACTTGCAGACATGAACTACTCACAGTTAAGCACTGAATGTTAAACTTTATCTCTATTCTGTCATCCAGTTGCTCAAATTTTATTTTGGAATTTTAATGAGACACTGATAAAAAATCATACCATTTCTCATAATGCCAAATGACACTCCTTGGCTATTGTCTCCATTGGACTTTTGCTATTATGTTGTTCAAATAATAGAAAGTATATGATGGAAGCATCAGAGAAGAACAAGCAATGTGGAAATTTGAATAACTCTAAATGTTTACACATTAAGATCTTATACATATAGAAACCCTCAAATTGCTGGTAAATAATAAATAAATACCATAAGTATTTTAGAATAATACCCTTATAGTTATTTAATGATTCATTATTTTATAGAGTTAGCATAAGTAATTAAAATCATTTTACAGAATAAGTGTTGGCTCTTCTGAGAGTACATATATAAGAAAAGTTTTAGGCAGGTGTGAAAATCTGTGAACTAAGAAAAATCTAAATCAAATCAGTATTTCATGTTACTACCCTTTGCCTACAAATCAGCTTCAATTGCTATAAGTACACTTACACAAAGTATTCAATTTCACATGTAGGTTGAAACACAGTCATTAACTGAAATATAAACAGCTGTGTAGGAGCTTAAACCTGGGTGAGGAACAGCAAAACTCTGCTACCAAGGTGAGGCTGTCGAAGAGAGTTTCATGTCACAGGGCTACACCATGGCAACACTGAGCACAGCAACAAGACACAAGGTAGTTATACTGCATCAGCAAGGGCTCTCCCAGACACAGATTCCTAAGCAGACTGGGGTTTCAAGATGAGGGTTCAATCTGTTTTGAAGAATCACAAAGATCGTAGACACAGTGGTCGACCAAGGAAACTTAATGCAGCAGATGACAAACACATCAAGTTTATTGCCCTTCAAAATCGGAAGATGTCCAGCAGCGCCATCAGCTCAGAACTGGCAGAAATCTGTAGGACGCAGGTACACCTATCCACTGTCTGGAGAAGTCTGGCCAGAAGTAGTCTTCATGGAAGAGTTCAGCCAAAAAGCCATACCTCTGACATGGAAACAAGGCCAAGAGACTCAACTATGCATGAAAACGTAGGAACTGGGGTGCAAAAACATAGCAGCCAGTGCTCTGGACTGATGAGTCAAAATGTGAAATATTCGGCTGTAGCAGAAGGCAGTTGTCCGCAGAAGGGCTGGAGAGCGATACAATAATGAGTGACTGCAGGCAACAGTGAAGCATGGTGGAGGTTCCTTACAAGTTTGGGGCTGCATTTCTGCAAATGGAGTTGGAGATTTGGTAATGTGGATTTGGTGCTGAGAGATACAGGCAGATACTTATCTATCATGCAGTACCATCAGGGAGGCGTATGATTGGCCCCAAATTTATTCTGCAGCAGAACAACGACCCCAAACATACAGCCAATTTCATTAAGAACTATCTTCAACATCAAGAGGAATAAGAAGTCCTTGAAGTGATGGTATGGTCCCCACAGAGCCCTGATCTCAATATTATTGAGTCTGTCTGGGATTACATGAAAAGACAGAAGGATTTGAAGAAGCCTACATCAACAGAAGAGCTCTGGATATATATGGATATATCTGGATATATGTGTGACAGTCGTGTCTGCCCCAGGCCTGCTCTGATTGGATACTCTTTGCCATGTGTATGCAGGCAATCACACTGTAATGTGAAAAAAACAATAACAATCAGCACAAGGTGATACACATTAGCTTAAGGCATACTAGAGTTAAAAAAGTGGATGAGACAGGAAGAAAAAGTAGAAGTGAGCAGAGGAAGACAAATGAGAGGCAAAAGAGAAGTGGAAGACTCTCTAAGAGATTTCACGAGGCAGCAGTACTTTGCACCTTTTAATTGGTTGTAAGACGTGTCTTGGCACTGTCTTACTGAAAGCACCATGTCTTACTGAAATTGTTTTTGATTAATCATTTGTGCCTGTGACCCACCTCTCAGGATCTACAGTGGGATAGACAGCAGGAAGATATAAGGCAAGTGAGGTGAACCTATCAGCTTAAACATATCAAGGTTAAGGAATAAGAATTGTGAATTATTGCCATTGCTGCCCATTTGTCTTAAATCTGTGCAGCAGCAAGTAAGTAGTGTATACTTTGTGTACTCTTGTTAACTCTAGTGAAGCAGGTAACAAAATGACCTTTCCTGAACATCCTGAAAAGTTTTGTAGGACTTCTAATGTCTGTAGGTCATAATTGCATATCATGACTAGTCATCCAGGAAAAGAGCCAAGGGAGCAAAATAGGTAGTGTCCTCTGGGTAGGAGGGGTGCCATACTTTCTTTTAGTTGGCTAGCCTTACATGATACAGAGCAAGTATGTGTTAACCTTCACCTTCCCTGGACAGTAACTGTCATATGATGGGTGTACTGGCTAGTAAATGGGAATTGGCCAAGACCAAATGGATGAAAAAATGGGAGGAAAAATTGTTATAAGGACATTATTTTGGAGCATACAGTGAATGATAAAAATGATAAAAACATGTAAAATCTTGGAGTCCAAGAGTGTCTTGGGGACCTGTGCAACCTATTCAATGTTGAGGCTACAGGATGTTTGTGCACTGGGAGAGGCAGTTGAAAATTTATGCCCTACCCTTTCAAGGGTTAAGAGGTTCATTCATGGGCGGTTTGTGGTTGCAGAGATACAGTGATTTCAAACTGGGTCCATCTTTTTGAAACACCCTGTAGAAATAATATAAGAGTATGTATATTGTTGAATTTTCTTTCAACTCAAAAGATTTTAATGCATACAGTATATACAGTAGCATATGTCTGAGTTAAACAGAGTTGAATTCCATTTAATGTTTCTGTATAACTATCAAAGGGAGCAGAATTGCATACAGGGCTGTAGTAGAGGATAAATACATATAACCAGCATTTACACACCTCCTACATTTCTGAAATAGCATTTGTGCACCTCTAAATAGCATTTACAAAGCTTTCAAATTTGCTACAGTTAGTGTTTCTTATTGTTTTATCAGTGTAACCTGTAGTATATTTCAAAATTGAGCGGCACTTGGAAAAGTCAGGCTCGAGACAGAGCCATCGAATCAACAAGCCTCCCACACCCAAGTACCACTCAGTGCAGAGTAAACATTCCATGGAATGGAGACAGAGCCATTTAAGTTCCTCCTACCTGGCCGAAGTCAAGCCAAAAGGATAGAAGATGGAGATAGCTTACAGTATGTTTCAGGCTAATTGTGTTAAGTGTGTTATTTCGAGTTGTAGGGTGTAATGTGGATTAGGGTTGGGGGTTAGGCTTACAGGAGGAGTTGGATCAGGTCCAGGTCCACCCCCTGGATTTTTGATTCTGCAGCGAAGACTATGTTCATCCACTTGCCCTAACAGACCCCACATATGGTCATTCATAGTTCTGCACTCTGTGGTGATAGTTACACTTCCTAGACTAACTATATGTCACTGTCTTTCACTGTTTCATACTCTGTTTATGGTGGTCTCATTAAACAGTGAATTCCAACAAAATTCCATATGTTATATACAAAGAGCACCCAAGCACTGGCTCGGCACTCAAGCGCTGGACTATGTGTAGCATCGGGAAATGTATATTCTACAAATATATTCATTCATTCATTTTCTTGGCTGCTTATTCCTATTTCAGGGTCACGGGAGAGGGTCACGGGAGAGCTTAGGGCGCAAGGCAGGAACAACCCTAGACAGGACGCCAATCCATCATAGGGCACACACACGCACACACACACACGCGCACACTTAGGCCACTTTAGAGACACCAATCAACCTAACGTGCATGTCTTTGGACTGTGGGAGGAAACCGGAGTACCCGGAGTAA
>JAOVYV010000042.1:5801212-5820939 GCA_025674545.1 Hassar affinis | reverse complement strand
TGTATATACTCAATATACACTCACTGTGTATATAGTCAATATGCACTCACTGTGTATATACTCAATATACACTCACTATGTATATACTCAATATACACTCACTGTGTATATACTGTACTCAATATGCACTCACTGTGTATATACTCAATATACACTCACTGTGTATATAGTCAATATGCACTCACTGTGTATATACTCAATATACACTCACTGTGTATATACTCAATATGCACTCACTGTGTATATACTCAATATATACTAATTGTGTATATACTGTACTCAAGATGCACTCACTGTGTATATACTCAATATACACTCACTGTGTATATACTGTACTCAAGATGCACTCACTGTGTATATACTCAATATGCACTCATCAAGATATTTGACAGTTATTGTAGGTGTGTATAAAATGTGTAGGTTTATAGTGTAGTTATTTCTCTCTCTGTTCTTTCCCCCTCTTTTACCAGGTTTGAGTTTGGTGCAGCCATTTTCATTGCATGGGCCGGATCTTTTCTCGATGTCCTTGGAGGAGCATTATTGGCAGCCTCTTGTCCTCGAAGCAAACAGGTGTCCAAGTACCCTAAAAACTCTGCTCGCAGCTCCAGCAGCGCCAAGGAGTATGTGTGATTTCCTACACATGACCAGACAGGAGCTGTATATGCTAAAGGATCCCTGGAAAAGGAAAACAGGACTGAGCCTGATGGATTAAACTGAAATTGGTGGAAAACATGGTTAATCCATAGATTAAGAATGGCAGAATGTGCTGATTATTATTTGCCATCTTCAGCATTATAATATCCCACCAATAATTGAAAAACAGGAGTTTACGTTTTGTAATAATCCTCGGTGCAAAGGAACAGTAAAGTATTACTAGCTCTTTGAGTTTGTTCTAATAGAAAGGGCTTGTAGGCTTGTAGCAGTCTGAATCTAATCGCACAGATTAGCACTGAATGCGTCTGAGGGTAATATACCATCATCCCCACTAGAAGGCAGTATAGGAGTAAACTACACATCTGTCCAGAAAACTGAATAACCAGCACCGAAACTGTTCCCCCTCAACATAGAAGTTTGATTTAACCCTCAAAATACAACATACTGTATATTTAAAACATAAAGTTTGATTATAAGAATGCATGCCAAAATAAACTTTTATTCATGAACAGTGTTCTTAAGTTACAGAAATGCTGTTTAACTATTTCTTTTAGACTGGCTGCAGGTATTTGAGCCGTTTGTCAGTCTCACTGATTTAGTAATAGAGAAATGAATGTATTTAGCAGTACTTTTTCTAATGCTACAGCACTGCAGCCTGGATGGCTGTCATTTGTACAGTATTAAGTACTTAATCTCTTGGAGGCGCAACACAAAAGATTAAGAGACTCATTTCAACCTCCATTGTAATATGTAATAAATTACTTACCATTACTTACATACAAACCAGGATAAAAAAAAAACAAACTGTAAGAATGGTGTTGAGTAAATATGCAAAAAAAAAAAGAAAAAACAGATCTTAATATATCTTAATATAGCATGGCTAACAAGTAACTGACAACATAGTACACATACAAACATAGCAATAGCAATACAGGATCTAGTGGTGAAATGCATATTTATATGTGTATTTGGCCTCCATCTGGAAGATAAGCTGTTGTTGCATTTGTGATACTCTAGCTGGGATGGATCCCATGTACAGTATGTTTCATAGTTCCAGTGAATTTGACTGGAGGATGTTTTTCAGTTCCAAGGACGTAATTCTATGCACGTTTTTGTAATTCCTTTCCGCTAACATGCCTGAAGCTGCTAATAAAGGGCTTGACTCAGGTGTGTTAGAGAATGGATATCACAAAATCATAGCAAACATGGGACCTTTTGACTGCAATAATAAACACTGATTTAGATCAGATTGTCTGAATGTCTGTTAGATCCGGTTTAAGATGCACTCACACTAGGACACTAACTTGTAACCCTGAACTCACTACAAGCCTGGGTTCTGGGCTACTCATTACGTAAAGTTAATATATCAAGGCTGTTGATTCTGTTACATTGTCATGTGAAAGGCTGAATGTTTATATAATGCCATTTTGATACAGAAGAAAATGTAATAAACGTGCTTTTTGCCTCTTTATCATTTCTCTAATGGTATAGAAAGCAGTAGAGAGATTTTACTAAATAAAAGTGTCACATTACATCCCGCTCTAGTCCATTAGAAAAAACACTGTAATATGACAAATGATGAGGATAATTCTCTGAAACGCTAGTCTTCCACCAATTTCTGTGCATTTATACTACATATATAAAGTGGACCTGTATAATAAAGTGTTTTCCTGTTCACCATATTGCAGTATAGTCTCCATATAGCCTTCACAAGTGAGGCTATATCTCGCTGTGTTGTGTTTTTGTGTTATTTTTCTTTTGGGTATTTTTTTATAGCTACAATTACAAATGCAAAATAAATATGTCCCAGTGCAAAAATATGAAATAAAATTTGTATTATTTATAACATTGCTGTAATGTCTACTGATTGTATTATTATTAATATCTGCATGGTTTGTAAAGGGGGGGGGTAGTTTGATCACACATAATAGCATCTGATCATAAACATTTAATAATAGAAATGCTATATACAGTTTTCTTTAGTCAGGAAAGAAGTTTCAATGATAACATTGAAAGTTATAATAAATGAACAATAAACTGGCTCCCTAACAGACAGTGTTATCCATTTAATCAACAGGACAGAAAGAAATATGATAATCTTGCATACTTTATTTTTCAAAGATGCAATTTGCAAATACAAAATGAAAATCAACAAGCAATTTCATGCATGTTAATTCTAACGCACAACCCCCATATTAGACCATTAGACCATTACCCCATTAGACCATTTTACAGCGGATTTCATTCAGACCAAAGAAGGTGAAAAAGCACTCCCTGCAAATACACTTTAACTGCTATATATCCAGGGAGCAGAAACATGCCAAAAGACATCGGTTTCCAAGGTAACTGTGAATCCTTAGCTAATGGTGTGTTACAGGTTAACAGACTTTCACAGAACACGATTGTGAGAACGGAGAAATCCTATGGCCTTTGTCCGCTCAGTAAAGTGCTTCTTTTTTTTTTATGAATATAGCCCTGTGCCTTTAGAAATCAGTTTCAATCTCAGTATCAAAATGCAGTGTGAAAAGTGAGGTAACAACAACATAGTCAATGTCACAGCCACAAGTTGCAAATGCTGAACAAGCAATGATCACAGCAAAGCACTGAACAGTCAGCAGTCCTGAGATAAGTCAGAGAGAGAGAGAGAGAGAGAGAGAGAGAGAGAGAGAGAGAGAGAGAGAATGTGTGTGCACTTGTGTTTAAATGATTCCACTTCATAATGATTGCGTGCATTCTGTAATGTTTCATAACTGGTTTAATGATGTTGCTCAGGATGCAGTTTTGGCACAGTCCAGCATGCTTTAGGCAACAGGTGAGACACTGATGGCAAGAGGGAAGCTCCTGTTGTTGTTCATGATATCATCCAAGTCTTCATCATCAATGTCCACTGTTTAACGAAAACGAAAGGAAGAAAAAGACAAATATGTTAGTTCATGCCTACTAATAATTCAAGGTAGATGACTGTGGTTCTTCCACTTTGCATACACAGCCCTGTGTTTAAACACTCCCAGAGGCACAGTAAACTTCTTAAACTCCACAGAACTGCCCATAGTTCCAGTGCCTATTCCTTACATTCAGGGATTAATTACTTCATATTTTAAGACATCTACTTTCTAAAGCTGAGCACACAGGGGTTTTTTGCCTGGTGAATGGTTACCTCTTTGACACAAATCTGAATTACATGGCAAACACTACATGTATTTATCATAAGTGGGGCTTTGGGACAGAGATGAGCAGTGGGTTGAGCAATTGGCGTTGCTCAGGCCTTTCGAACCGCAACCCAGAGTTCTCACCTACTGGGCTACCACTGCCCCAAAATAAAGCCTACATAACGATGATAAAAATCTAAATGTGACAGATGTTTGTGTTAGTAGTAAACTGTGTGCATAGTTTATTAAATTAGAAATCATAAAACACAATTTCTGCTAAACTGAATGTCTTATTTCATGTATTTGCTGTATATAAATCCTAAGATTTTGGCATGCAAATTCAGACAGAAAATTATTATTTAAAAAATGTGGAAAAGGTTACTAACAGTGTAATGTACACGGGTATCAACAGAATGACAACCAAAAAATGGCCGAATTCAAATCAGAGAATATAATTTACATGCCTGGAGGTTTAGCTAATCTGCCAGAAGTGCTTAGTTTGCTGGAGAGTTGGTCATGTAGTAAACTTGTACCTGGATTCCACTAAAATTAAACAGCAATATGACACAGCAGTCACATATGAGATATGATGTGATGCCCCAATTCTAACCTCAAATCACATATCTGCTATACAGTTCAGCTAGACTTAACCATACTGATCCAAAGCATTACGCAAACCCCTGAATAAGCAGGTAAAGGTGAACTAAAATAACTATCTATGGGCCATGGGCTGTAATCTATACACATTTCCAGGTGATAATCTAGACATACCAGTGAGTTCAGCACTTCTCAGTGTATACAAAATCACGAATGAAAACTTATGCAAACTAGTGAGTAGAGTACTAACCTCTCCTGGAGCGTCCGATCTGTCCGAGTTTGGGGGCTCTGTTCATCCTGCGGGGGTTGGAGGGCAGCTGTGCCCCGTGCCTGTCCCCCGCTCCGGCTCCAGCGCTGTAGGGAAGCGCGGCGCTGGGTCGCAGTGCGCATGCGGGCGGGATGAGCTCGGGCAGATCCGCACTTCCGTACATGACTGTGGCCGCGTCTTGCTGCTCAAACTCACACGATCTTTTCATATATGTCCTTTATGTCCTGAAAGAGCTCGTCTTGTTGCTGGAGTGAGCTCGCGTTAAACCACCTGTGGATGTTAAATGCGGATTTAGCTGCGACACGAACACTGAACACTTGATCATAAAGACGTCTAATCTGTCCTGGATAAATAATACTGATAAAATAATACATGTAGCGGGTATACTGAAGATACCGTGTACCCAACCTTTAACCTGAAATGTGTCAAGACGTGGATCCTCGTGTTGATCTATCAACACGAAGGTACACATACACACACACAACACACACACGGAGGTAACAGGGTTTCCGCTGGACTGATAAATCCACCAAAATCAATTTCCTCGACGAATCAGTGAGATACAAACCCAAAACATTATACTCACCCGTTTAATGTTAGTCCTAGAGGAGATAAATGTCTTTAAAGCACGTAAAACAGCACCGTTGCTTGTTTTCAGTACTGCAAGCCGGAAGTAAGCTGCTGTACACGGAGAGCTACTTCAGCTCCTGCTTTGGGGATTTCCTTGGTCGTTTCTGTGCGCGTCACTGCGAGGGAAGGGCTGTGTGTGTGTGTGTGTGTGTGTGTGTGTGTGTGTGTGTGTGTGTGTGTGTGTGTGTGTGTGTGTGTGTGTGTGTGTGGGGAAGAGAAGGAGCGATCACGCACTACAGCACAATCTTAGCAGTTGTGGGAGGACAGTGTTCACACACACACACACGCGGTTCGAGGCTACACAACCACATGCAAATATCATCCCACACACTGGTGTGGGTAGTGTAGGCTACTACATGAGTCACACAGTGGAGGTGTTTGCATAGCCCACACGAAAGAAAACAATGTCAGGCTCTGAGCTTGCCTTGAACATTTCAGCCCATGTTCATCTATGAATCTTACATACTGAAAGCCCATACTGAAGTCTCGCTTTCATACAGATAACCTATTCTAAAGGTCATTGAACGACCCTTAAAATTTCATCATCTGAATACCAGATCAGCAGCAAAGAAAATGTAATTAACAAACATGATATTTTGCTCCACAGGGAGCCTTTCTGTATCAGTATTATAGTCATTTATAATCAGACTTTACAATTCTTTTCAACAGCTCCTAGCATTCAAACTATGAACACAGCATGTAGGAAGGAAAGTGTGGCATTATACTGACACCTACTAGTATATCACTGCTGTTAATTACTAGTGAACACTTATATTTATTATCGCACAGTTCTGAAGGCTCCCTGACAGGCATGTTTGCCTACTTTGGTGACCTTATGAACACTTTGCTGATAACATCGACTGAATCTTCCTTTTTTTCTCAGGAACCATGCCAGCATGGTTTATCATGTCAGCATTTTTTTAGTCAGGTGTTCATTCGCAAACACACTGGATCCCTTTGGCTGAATGGTGGATTGGCTGATAAGAGTGGAACCTGGCATGGTCTTCTGCTATTGCAGCCCATCTGCCTCAGTGTTTGACATGTTGGTCATTCTGAGATACTTTTCGGCTCACCATGGCTGTACAGTGTGGTTATGTGAGTTACTGTAGTCTTCCTGTCTGTTCAAAGCAGTCTGGCCATTTGTGTCCCTCTACAATCTGTTGCCATGTGGCTGATTGGCTGATTCCATGAATAAGCAAGTGTACAGGTGTTCCTATAATAAAGTGTCTGATGAGTCCACTATTCTAAGGGTCAGTTAACTTCTGACAAAAGTCATTATCAGAGTGTAAAGACAAAGCCTGATCCTAAATCAGAAACAGCAATAATGAATGCTCATTTCTCTCATATGCATATCAATAGTTTTTCATAATCAAGACTCACTTCTAGCACATGTGAGTCTGAGCTTTATTAAGTTATCAAGTTTTCTCCCCATAGACATGTCAGATTTCTTCCTAAATAGCACCTACAATGCATAGGGCTTGCACAAACACGTACAGTTCAGTAAAACATTTGCTGTATTTCTGTGAACAGCTTGCACAGCAGGAAGGCATTCCTCACAAATGACTGGAGTTCCCATGTAAAAACTTTGCAGAAATATCTGCATGCCAATGTCTAATGTCTGGTGAGCCACATGAACTCTAATTGGGTCAGGTTAAAAAATAGGACCATGTATTAATTACAGGTTTATGCTTACTTTGCAAATTATCTTGTCTTGGAAACAGTGAGCTAGACGAGTTAGTTGTCTGAGTCAGAGGGGCGGAACAAACTGCAAAGCATTTGCAATGGTAAACATGGTGGCATGCAGGTGAATGGGAAAGCTTTTCCTTTCTGCAAAGACTCACTTTTTATGTTCTCACTGAGAACTTTAAAACCTTGAAAAATGAAAACCTTTGTTGACTTGAACATTTGGGCTACAGCCGTAGATTGTAATCAGACCCTAAAGTATTTAGATTTCACTTCTTTTTTCTACTTCACTGGTTTTGTTTACAGAATTTGGCAATAGACAACAAAATCTTCATTCTCAGACATCTGTTCAAGATTAAGATATGTGAGGGCCTGTTGAGACCTATTCACCCCGATCTGTATGTAAACCTAATATGTGTTTTACTGTGCGAATTCGAGACCAGGGAAGTGAAGAAAGATAACAATCTTTATCTAAGGGTATAAAAGTAGAAGTCAGACCTCTCCTCATCTATAACGCAGATGAAAGAAGTGCAGTGACTAAGTATAAAAAAGACCACTGAAAAGATGTCCAAGCTTGTTTTGATCATTTTCACCTTGGTCATCCTGGCCACCATCTTAAGCAAGCACTCAGGTAATGACTGCAAATCAATTTCTTTTAAACATATACTCTATCATGTGTAATTTCAATGTGTTTGTATGGATATACAATCCTCTGTAGAAAAAAGATTATGATTAATAATAATCTCCAACACTTGGGAATAACCTTACTCAGGGAGCACAAACATTTATATAATTTCTTTTTATTATTCTATTCTTGTCTAATAAATATTAACATTCTTGTGCAATAAAAATAAAAACACATTTAATATTTTAGCAATTATACCCATGACCTATTGCATGTAATTTTATTTAGCATCTTAAAAATAAATTGTTTAAAGAAAATAGAATGTTTAGTGCAAAAATATATTTTAAGCAACTGCAAGTACTAGTTTAAGTGAGTAACACTAGAGTCAGTCAGTGTCAAGACAACTTATGATATACATTATGATACACACAAAGGCTTCTGAGCATAGATCACGTTAGAATAAAGAGGGCACCTTTTTATGAGTTAATTTAAATCTGGACTTATAATGGATATCCATGAATGTCTGGGGTCAGTCAGTGCTCACTGGGCAACCAAATGCTATTGGGAAGTACAGTGAAAATTACATATTGGTACAAATCTTAATATCATCTTCTATATTTTTTAGTACAATCTCAGAGATCACTGAAGTACCAGAATCAGAAACAATGGAATCCTTGCACATGCACATGTAAGTATTCTGCTACTTTTTTATGTCAGTCAGATTTTTTTCACACTATACTATATAATTTTATCATACCAAGCACAGATCAGAAATCATTCTCTATTTGTCTCTCTAGTCCACAAAGACAACAGTGTAACCTTGGAGACACAAAAGTTCCCTGAAGCTGATGGACTGTATATCTGCAGTAAGCACCGCAATGGTAATATAGTTAACCCATGTTCATATTAAAATACTGTGTAGATGTTATTATTAATCTCCATTAACTAGGCATAACCTTACTCAGTGAGCACAAACATATGTATATATAGGTATATGTCTATGGTAAGTGGATGTGTGTATTTGGTTACCCAGGTTCGACTACTAATTCCACTAAAATCAATTTAGATCTTCCTTAAAACGAGCTTTGTTGCATCTCAGTGATATTGTTTGTATGTACTTTGATTATGCATATTCTATAAATAGACATATAGAATAGAGCATAGATTGAGGTAGCCCAAAACCTACACATTTCATTTCATTTAATCTGGACCGATAATGGATATATACAAATGTCTGGAGTCAGTCAGTGCTCACTGGGCAACCAAATGCTATTGGGAAGTGCAGGGTACATCCTGGTACAAATCACAAATCACATGTCATCTTTTATATTTTTTAGTACCATCTAAGAGATTACTGAAGCAGCAGGATCAGAAATCAGGGGATCTTTGCACATGCATATGTAAGTATTCTGTTACAATTTATGTCAAGGCTGTTTGTTTTAACACTATACAATATAATTTTATTATAGCAAGTCCAGATCAGAAATCATTCTCTATTTGTCTCTCTAGTCCACAAAAACGACAGAGTAACCTTGAAGACACAAATTTCCCCTAAAGCTGATAGACTGTATTTCTGCAAGAAGCAGGACAATGGTAATATATTTAACTCATGTTCAGTTTTTATTTTTAATATCACAGTTTATTTGTATGACACTGATTAATCATGATTTTTAATCAGTGTGTTTTTTTTTTTTTTACTTCACCCAGATGCCAGAAGCCCAGTCTTCTACAATCCTTCCATCCCAATTTAAATTTCCATAATCTCAGTTCAGAAACGTATATTCAGGACATTTCTCTACATTTCTCATGTGTCTTGCTGCTGCCATGTAACAGTCAACGTACTCCATCTGACGATATGTGTATATATTTTTTTGATGTGTAGCTAATCAAGTAATTCTCTGAACACTGTAATTTTCATATATTTTCATATATTTAGCCTTTTATTTTTTCATTTGTTTATGTTGTTTATATAAAATTAGCTTTCAATAAATTCTTATGGATTTACAAAGACAAAGCAATGTTGTGCGATAATTTCAGATGTTTTGATTAAATGTATGATAAATGCTAAATTTTCCTCCTGCTTATCGCATTGTGTCTTGACCTCCTCCTGAACTAAATGTTTATCCAGGATATGTTGGGTTTGGCTAGATTTAAGCCTAAAGTACGGCATTAGACACGTTTCGACGAGTTTGTGTCCACATGGTTGAAAACACACCGTGGTATTTCTCTTATGCATTTCTATCTGAAAGTACTATCAGCACAGCTCCTGGTGGCTCATGAGATTCTCACTAACCTCTGGGTTTATGTATCGTGAGAAGATGAGGAAACACTGATTCTCTTGAGCGATAATGTTTAGAGTTACTAATTAAGAATTCAGCATGGCTTTAAGGAGCAAGAAGTCAAAATGTGCATTAAAACTTAATGAAGCATGAAAAGGTTCATATAGATAAACTCCTTTCCACTCCTATGTAGTCCGTATATAGTAATTAAACAGGAAGAGCAGCTCATTTAAAATTCACTACCATGCACAAATTTGCATATGTAAATCTTACAGCTGGACTGGGCATTTTGCATCAAGAGCACATTTTAGTTTTTATGATATAACTTTGACATGCAGTATATCATTTCTGTTTTAATGAATGCACGCTGTTGTTCCTTATGTTTCATCATTTTAACCCTTTCCAACCAAAAACCTAACAATGAGATAAGCAGACATCCATATCCAGAGTGACTTACCTTTATCTCATTTTTATACAACTGACCAGTCAAGGGTTAAGCACCTTGCTCAGGGGCCCAACAGTGGCTGCATGGTGGTTCTGGGATTTGAACTCCTGACCTTCTGATTAGTAGGCCACTGTCTTAACCGCATGACAAACTAACAATCAAAAATTCTTACACGTTAAATCTATATAAGCAGTAGAAATTCATGATAAGGGAAAGTTTAAAGCTTTTGAGACCTAAGCATTAATATGACTGAGTGGGTTGTGCTTTTGTGATCAGAATCCAAATGCCTCAGGTCTCTCTCTCTCTCTCTCTCTCTCTCTCTCTCTCTCTTGCCATAAAGTTATTACTATATGACTATATGACTCATAATCATCATAGTCACATTCAAAGCTTCTCATAACTGCCATTATTTTTATAATTTTTATACAGAAAAGGAAGTTGCAAATCATATTATGGGAATGGAACACAAATGAAAAAAGAAACCTCCCAGTCAAAAGCATGCCAGGTATACAGTAAACAGGCATAACATGATGTACTGGTTGTACTGGTGTGAGTGGATCAGACACAGTAGTGCTGCTGGAGTTTTTAAACACTTCAGTGTCACTGCTGGACTGAAAATAGATCACCAACCAAAAATGTTTAATCATCAGCATCCTGGAGGCAGCATCCTGTGAAAACTGAACAAACTGTGCAACAACAGATGAGCTATTGTCTCTGACTTTACAACTACAGGTTGAAACAATATCGCATATGTGTCTCATAGAGTGCATAGCACTGCTGTGTCTGATCCACTCACACACAACCACACCACCAAATAGTACCTGATCTGTGGAGGTCATTAGAGAACAGAGTAAAGTCGAGAAACAGATAGACAACAGTCTGTAATTGTAGAACTACAAATTGCAGCTATATGGTAAGTGGAACTGAGAAAAGGAGGTGGTCATAATTTTATGCCTGATTGGTGTATATTGTAAAAGTTTCAGGTGCTCAGGATTCAGGTGTCAGACTTTTTCTTGTCTGCTTTGTTGCAAAACTTTCACCTTTTTAACCACGTTTGACGAAGTCAATCAATTCTTCTACTGTGCTATGGAGACATAAAGAAGGAAATATGAATTATGATGGTTTGTGCAATAATTTTGTCTTAAATTGATGAGTAAAAGGTATCACTGTCCTGTGAGACATTGTAATGTTCTGATGACAGTTAACTTGATAAATGGGTGCAGAATAGCTGTGAATTGTGTGACATGTGATTGGCTGGAAATCTGATCTAATACATTTCCAAAACCACAAAATTACTTTTGGCACTGTGGCGCCACCAAGTGGATTCCTATTGTATTAAATAGTCAGATAACATCTGAGTAGTTGCTTTTTTTTTTCAATACTTATATTAGCTTTGTGGAAATGGCCTCTAGTTTCCCTAAATAGAAAAGATCTGCTGAGCTAGTAGCTTAAATCCTGAGCTGGCACATGCTAGGTATCTGCTTACTGTTTATAGTACACATCACATGACCACACACTATCATGAGAAGGGAGAAGGATCTACTAAAAAGGCATGTTTTGTTCTTATAGTGTATACTTATACTTATACTTATATACTTATACTTATACTTATATCAGTACATTTTGAAGGTGTGCTTGTGCTTCAAGACTAGATCTGATCATGGAAAGACTCCCTGTAGAGGTGACAGTGGTACGATCTCAGCCTGGTCCAGTTTCTGACGATCAGTGGAGCACAGGACTGTGTGACTGTTGGAGGGACATGGGGGACTGTGAGTACTCTTCCTCTTCTGGCATGCTTTATGTAGATAAAAATTGGGAAGCCTTCACAAAATCAGCTACACTGATGATGTGCTCATAATTGTGTGTGGTTGCTTGTGTGCATGATTGTGTGTATACGCGTAGGTTGCTTCGCTCTCTGGTGTTTGCCTGTGTTTGCATGTAAGACGAGCAGAGCTGCAGGAGGATGTGTGTGTTTGCCTCTGCTGGACTGTGTGAGCTGTGTGCCTCCAGCATCCCTCGCTATGCGTGCTGCCGTAAGAGAGCGCTATGGCATAGAGGTAAGTCACACACACATGAAGTAAACCAACATTCAAAAACCATATGGGATAAAATAAGTACATCCTATAATTCAGTAACATGTAGGGCAACACGGTGGGTAGTACTGTCGCCTCACAGCAAGAAGGTGGGTGGGGCGGTCTGGGTCCTTTCTGTGTGGAGTCTGTATGTCCTCCCCGTGTCCGTGTGAGTTTACTCCGAGTACTCCGGTTTCCTCCCACAGTCCAAAGACATGCACGTTAGGTTAATTGGTGTCTCTAAAGTGGCCCTAGTGTGTGAGTGTGTGTGCCCTACGATGGATTGGCGCCCTGTCTAGGGTTGTTCCTGCCTTGCGCCCTAAGCTCTCCCATGACCCTGAAAATGAATAAGCAATCAAGAAAATGAATTAATTAATTAATTAACACCTTGCTTTGGAGAAATTCTGGCTCACTCTTCTTTACAACATTGCTTCAGTTTATTGCTGTTTGAGGGAACTCATTTATGTACAGTTCTCTTAAAATCCCACCACAGCCTATCACTGGCGTTAAGGGTTGGACTTTGCTGTTTTTGTTTGTTTGTTTGTTTGTTTGCTGTTGGGTTTTTGCCTGCCCATGGCCCTTATCAAGAAGAAGTTTTAACAATGAATAATATTTAAACTATAGGTTTAAAGTGCTAGTCTGGCTGCTATCCATAATATAAAGTGTGAACTTGCTGGTAGCTATGGGTTTATTACGTTATCTGCTTGTACATCCCGTTCCCTCTTTAATTTAAGGGCCTATTAGCCAGTAGAAATTAAGCACACAACAACCAGCTCATGTGTGCCTGTGAGTTTGATGAAGCAGCAGTCAGAGACCCTGGCAAACAGAACGGTAAGTAATTTCTTACTCTCCATAACTATCAGTTTAAAATCTGAACCGTTATAATATCTGACGTGCCAGAACAAGTGAGCTGTTTTCACGCTTCATACAGACATGATGATGGTGTTTTAGCTGGTGTTTTTCTTCTCTTCTCTTTTTCTTCTCTTCGTCTCTGTTCTGCCTTTCCTTTTCTTCTGACTCTTTATTTCTTCTTCTGACTTGTCTGAAATATTTTCCGAAGAGAAGCAGATACAGTATATGGTTGCTATTTGCTTTGCCAAAAGACAGGATGCTGTCATTTTTACATGTGCACCTTCATGCTTATGTCTGAGGTGTGGAAACTGAGAGCTCAACTAATTCCTGTTTGGTCAATTTGAATGTTCACAGCAGGCTAATATTATCCTCAGGCTACCAGGAAATCTCCCAGAGCTCCATATTCTTTTTGGAGAAAAGGGACTTTTTCCTAACCACCCTTTTGTGAATGCCAGGCTTGTTGACACCTTATCTGATTGTACTCTCATGAACATAAACAATTACAAACAATTTAGTGTGCTGACAGAAGCCTGTAGGTCATATGACGTAGATGTTAGGTTTTACTTTAGATATTATCTGAGTATTAAACAGTCTTTCCTTGGACTGAAATTGCTGGGAGTAATAATTTAGTAAAAGTAAAAAGTATTTTCTTACTGAATAATAGTGAATTTCAAATAGTTTGGAGATGGCCTTATATCCCTGCCCTGACTGATGGGCAGGAACAATTGCTTCTCTAAAATCATGGCTGATATTCTTTCTTCTAACTGCTCCAGAACACCAAACTCCCCAAAGTTCTGCTTTTATCACTTCTTGACTAACCTTGTATATTTCTTTAATAACTCCCAGCTGCCAATTACTCTCAAATAATTGTAGTTAACTGTAGTTTCTGAATGTTTGTTTACTCTTTTTTGTTGAGGGTACAACTGCATATTTAAATCTGTTGTGTATTCTATTGTCACCTGAGATTATGTGTTTGTTGTAGATGATTTGCTGGTGAGGCCCACACACACAGTTATTTAGCTCCTGATAAACAAAAACATAAACATGAAGCAGGGCATTCTTTCTTTTTCCCATGACTGTTTCTATCCTCTTACTGTTCTTGTTTAAAAAAAACATTTTGATAAACATCTTCATCTCAGTATGTCATCTAGTGAGAACTATGTATGATGTTGAAAGTTAGAGATCAGGAGCTGATAAGAGCACCTCAAGCACCTCAAGCACCTCTAACCTCAACTGAACGGCACAACTTCCCAGCATTCAACACTATGAACTGCAGCATGTTTAGGATGGGGGTTGATGATAAAGTCAGCCAAGAGCCAAATTATGCACACACACACATACACACACACGCACGCATGCACACACACATGCACACAGACACATGCACACACACACATACTCACACTCAAACACACACATATACAGTATATACACACACAGACATGTTTGTACTGCTGTACTTGAGAGGACTTTCCACTGACATAATTAATTAATTAATAATGCTAACCCTAACCCTAACTTCAGCAATGAAAAGGAAACTTTTTGGCTCTTTTTTTTTTTGTTGTTAAAACCTACAACAGAAAAACCCAGTTTCCTTATGGGTACCAGCAAAATGTCCCCACAAGGTCAGAAAGATCAGATATTCTGATCCTTGCGGGATATTTGGTCCCCACAAAGATATAAAAACATGGCGCGCACACACACACACACACACACACAAACACATAAGTAATACTTTATTTTAAAAAGTTGAAAAAACTAATTGACTACAAGTTTAATACAAACTGTAGATGTATAGGACATTCAGTGTGCTTACAATCATAATATAATCATAGAACTATTACCTGATTATTTAAGTGATCATAAAAACAACACATAATATTTTATACCAGATTAGTGCCATTTTTAGATATAAAGAATATATGTTATTTGGCACACGTGTAGCCTATCATTTATGTGATATTTTAATAAACCTATTTTCGCACTACGCCTTCCAAATAGAGATAAACCAATTTTTTCTTTAAGGCAAACTCCAAAACTCTATGTCATGAAATAAAATACAGCAGGATAGTTTAATTTATCACACACTTCCTCTGTAGGAGGTTCATTAGTGGGTTTTAAGGAACTGTGAATGAATACTTTGACGCATGTAGTTCAGAAGTTTCACATGATCACATTACTGACATGCATGTAAAAATAGGATAAAGTATATAGATTATTTTGCACACATAATTATTGTAAATACTATGGAGGGCTTTGATCTCTACACACCACTCATGACTGCATATGTGTGCACTTCCCGTGCACCCACCTACAAAAGAAAGAATAAAAGGTATGGATGTGTACTGCAACAAAACACCGATATAAAGTACATTCTATCCAAAATCAATTAAAAATCGACTGAAAAGAATAAAGGCAGATGGTGTTGGCAGCTCACAGCTCCGAGGTCACCAGTGGAGTTTCCTTGCATAGGTTCTCCATAGGTTCTCCGTAGGTTCTCCTTCCAAATGTGCCACTAGGTGGATTACTTACACAAACTTACTACTACATGTGAATGAGTGTGTGAATATGTGGGTGTCCATGGTTCCCTGCAATGGACTGGAGACTCGATCGGTTTGGACTGGATATTGATAGGTTTCATATTCAACACAGTCCTGACCTGGAAAAAAAGGGCTTACAAAATGAATGAATGAATGAAAACAACCAGAAGAATCATGGCAGTAAATATTATAACCACAAGGATTTAATAGAAACGACTAAAGTTTTTTAAAAAACTTTTAAAATTTTAAAAAAGATGGAGCCAGATGTAAAGGCAAATATTTCACTAACAATATGTCTAAATTCACATGATATCGCTTTATTTGAATAGTCCGCACACACAGAGTGTACAAAGTATTTAACATTTTAACATCAACCTATTGCAATACAAATGTTTACGAATGTACATACAAATATTCAACAAACAAGTAGTAAACCATTTTATTATTATTTTTTGATCTGTGAAAATTACTCTGTAGTTACATTCATTAATTATCACATAGTATACTCTATAGATAATTTGTTAAACACTCTACAGACAGTTGAATTGTTGAATCTCAAGCAATAAGCTGTTAAAATTTTACAAATACTCTGTAATCCTCTTTGGGTGGACTCTGTTACAAGTAATATGAAGGAATACTCATGAATCCTAATGAACTTATGTCTTGTTCATGCCTCATTATGTCATAAAGGTAGACAGACATTTGGCAGGAAGTGTAGGTGTGTATTACTTTAGAAGCACTTTGGCTGATGGTGGGCAGCTGATGAACATCCTGTTTCTCTAGAAACTTTGTGTACTACACATGAGATGTGGTAAAAGTTAAGCAATGTGTACAGTATATAAAGATTTCTTCAGAAACGCAGTGTTTCGAACAACAGCCCTGACAATGATGCTAAGCTGTTCTCCTATTGCTTTCTCTGACGTACTGTAGATCTCATACAGGAAGTGCAGAGTGACAAAAGCTGATCTTTTAGGGTGTGTAACTTAATTATTAAATTTGCAAACAGAAATTCTTGAATCTTTACATGCAGAATGCAGCAGTTAGGCTGAACACTCCTGACAGGTATGTCTGATGGGGGGGAAGTGGAAGTAAAAAAAAAAGAAGAAGAAGACAGAAGTCTTAGAATCATTGTGATAGGTTTTTAAGTTTTTAAGTATATTTTCAGCCACTGTTTTATTATTAGGATGTTTAAGGAGCATGACTCTGTGTTAGAAGTGTATTGTGTTGTGTTCAATGCATCTGTTCTCTCAATGAGAGTCATTCGTCAATGTTAAAATAAGTAAGTGTAAGGTAAATGTTTGTGTCCAAACTTAACTAAAAATGTACACTGGATTTACAAAGGTTTCATGAATACTGATGTTTTTTTCATGTTTGTGTGTGTACGATGAAAAAGGCCAAATCATCCATAAATTACTGGGCATGTGCACACCACAGCAAATTTGCCTTGAATGACGCCAACTCCAAAAATTTTCACAGAACAGAGAGAACGGAATGACTAGGAAATGGCCAGAAAACTTACATTTAACTCATGTGAACAACAGTAAAAAGCAGTGTTGTTTAGCAGCATTATTTATAGCATATCCAGCTGAATTAAAGCACCTAATGGAGAATTAAAATACTGGAGAGAAATGCTGGATGTGTCTTCCATCCAGTGCAATGTAAATAAGCTCAAAATAATATAGTGTGACAGAAAAACTGAGTACAAAACATATTATCTTTTAAAACAAATTTATTAACATATTAATAAACTTTCTTTGGCACCGGTAGAGGCAAACCATGACACATTTTTATAAAAAAAGATGCTGAGAATAAAGAAGTTGGCCTGTATGTAGGATATGATGAACAGTAGGTTTGAAATTCAGAATGAAGCTTCCTAGGATAAGGTGAGACCCTTCAACAGTGATGACATTTCTGTATCTCTGTTTGTGCTACTTTTTGTTGTTATGGGAGCAATGAAGTGAGAAAACATAACCAGAAGGCCCTTATAAACACTCTCATGATTTTCAAGCCTCATGGAATAGATGTCATGTTTTGACAACAGCTATTGCATCATCAAGCATTTCTAGTATCTACTGGTTTCACCTCCTACAGTTTCAAGAGCACAGCTGATCAATGACTTGTGTCAGAAATGTCCTTTTTCTCTAGAGACTTGTGTACTTCACTAAACTTTTACTACATCTATAAAAATGTAGGATAATTAATGTTATTCATGTAATAGTGCTCACTAAAATATTAACAAAATAACCTTATGCCACAATGATTTTTCCAACAATTGATAATGTATTTATTAAAGATCAGCACGCCATGTTTTTTAACCATTTATTGTTACGTGTTGCGGACCATCTGTGAGACAAGATAGTACTACAGTGTAGTATCTCTCTTAGCAATAACATTAATAAGACACACAAAAAAAGTCTTCTGTCCTTTCCCATGAAGGAAAACATGCTGACGTGCTGTTAAAAAATCCCTGACGCCAGAGAAACGTGAAAAAAAACTTCACCATATCAGTGATTAAATGTTTTTTCCTCCATACAACTTCCTATGCAAGTATAAAAAGCTTTTTAGTTTTCAGAAAGGATTAATATGATCCTGTAATTGGTCTCACACCCAACACTATTGTCACAGCTGCTATTATAGAGAATGACTCAGCATCTCCTGACTGTCTGCTTATACAGTACATACATTCTGTTTATACAACTATGACCCAGCAATACTAGAAACCAGATATTAGACATAAAAAAAGTGTTCGTTTTAGTGAAATCAAAGCGAAACCTTCAGACACTGGTTTCATGTGCCATATACCGGTTACTGAATATGATGTGTCTTGCCATAAGACGTAATTACCATCATTAACCTCCTACATTTGCCCTTTACTTGTCGTTATCCTCCCACTCACACTGACTCTCTCTGACTTTTTGCTTTTTTTTTCACTCTCTCTCTCTTACGCTGACTCTTCCTGTCTCTTTCAGGGCAGTCTTTACAGCGATTGTTTCTACGGCTGCTGTTGTTATCCTCTGTCCTGGTGTCAGATCTCCCGAGAGATTAAGAGAAGGGCAGCTGCACTGACCAATGACCAGTCTTCCTCACGCTCTTCTTCATCATCTAAAAGATGGCGCGTGCCACTTCTCCATCTGTCTCACGCCCACCTTGTGTAGAACACAAGCACACATGTGGCATTTTTTTTTCAAAGTAAACAGAAGCATGGGATATTCATCGTGGCAGTGACTGAGCAGTGAATGCAAATCTGTTGACTGAAACCTGGTCTGTCCAGTTTATCTGAATAGAGAAAGGTTTAACTTTAAAAGACTAAAGTAAACTTCAATTCAGTGGGGGATTTGTCAGTGTCTTAAAATATTCCATGACACAATTTGTACTTATGAAGCATAGCTGTGAAATCCTCCCTAATGGATTTGAAAGAATGCTGTCTTTTTATGTATGTCAAAGTTGTGAATGTGTAATGTTAACCTTTGGTGTTGGCACATTCATGAATGTGTGTGTAATATCTGTGAGCATTTTTTTTTATCTATACATGCTAAAACTAATTGTAGTAACATGAATTAAATGCTTCTTTAAATGTGACTTAAAGGCAATACAGATTTATGAAGTTATTCCATAAATTAAAGTACTGCTTATTGAACATTACAAGGTTACCAGGTCATTTGTTTCTTTACTAAAAACACTACATAGCACTGTCTCTCTTTATACCAGCTTCTCTCTCTTTTCTCTATCACTTGAGGCTAATGCAAAGAAAAAAAACACAGCTTATAAGAAAAATTTCTTTGTCCTGAAGATTTCCCTGCGGTGGAAAACCTGAAGACCTTTCCATCAAAACATTGACACTGACTGAATTATCGTTAGGGCGGCACGGTGGCGCAGTGGATAGCGCTGTCGCCTCACAGCAAGAAGGACCCGGGTTCGATCCCCGGGTGGGGC
>JAOVYV010000042.1:5737680-5754130 GCA_025674545.1 Hassar affinis | reverse complement strand
GTGAGAGTGAGTGTGAGAGTGAGTGTGAGAGTGAGTGTGAGAGTGAGTGTGAGAGTGAGTGTGAGAGTGAGTGTGAGTGTGAGAGTGAGTGTGAGAGTGAGTGTGAGAGTGAGTGTGAGAGTGAGTGTGAGAGTGCGTGTGAGAGTGCGTGTGCGTGAGCGTGTGCGTGAGCGTGTGCGTGAGAGTGAGAGTGTGAGCGTGAGCGTGAGTGTGTGTGAGTGAGAGAGAGTGTGTGAGAGAGAGTGTGTGAGAGAGAGTGTGTGAGAGTGTGTGAGAGTGAGAGTGTGTGTGACTGTGTGAGTGTGTGACTGTGTGTGTGTGGGGGGGGTGAGTGAGTGCGAGTGTGTGTGTGTGTGTGTGTGTGTGTGTCTGTGCGAATTCATGCAACTGAAACATCACCTCGCTTGATACAATATTCAGATTTTTTAATCTGTGGGTTATTTGGCACTGTCTGTGTGAGCAAAGTGGCTTCAGTTTATAGACCCAGTTGCTCCACGTCGACTGCACAAGCTCAGATCTGTCTTGTTCTTAACAGAGGGTGATTAAATTAAACATGTGATTACAACAGACAGGCGACTCTAATTAATAAATGTCTATAGTTTCATTTCCAGGTGTGATAATGTGTTCCAGTACTGTTAAACACCCTGTCAGTAGGTTGCCCCTTTTTTATGTAGTCATAAACATATCTTGTGACGTGCATTCATCCTCGAATTAAATGATTGAAATTCAGATGAAGCATTATTAGGAATCGAAGAACTGGAATCCTTTGTATAGACATATTTGTACTGCATTGAAAATAGCACTGAATCTATTAAAATTTCAGTGTGCTCCTCTGTTCTCAAGAGGAAGTAGAGGGGAAAAAAACATGACCTTTTTGTTTAAAGAAAAAAGTGCTGTGTTTTCTGATGATTATATTTGCATTTTTTTTAAACCAGTCTGCACCCATAAATATTTGCATGAAAATGTTCAACAGTAACACGCTAAGCAAACGCACTATCCAAATTGACAGTCATCTTCTCATTTTCCACTGCTAAGCTTGTCAGCAGTCTAACCAAGCTGCAGATGAACTCGTACACCTTTTGACTATACATTTCTCTGGGTATTTTTTTTCTTACCAAATTCAACCGACAGCTGAGAGATGACGGGTTAATATTCAGTATTATTTTAATTTTAAGAACAATTGCACATTCATATACTCCAGAAATGGCAGGCGGCCATGTTAAGCTCGCTGCAACGCTGGAGATGGCGGCTCAATCTAAACTGGTCACCTGACGTCCTCCCTCATGGAAAGCTGCTGATCACACCCTTCTTTTAACCAGCTAAAGATAACCATTAGGGCAGTGCCAGGGGGGGCACTTTAGGAGGTGAGGGTATGTTGGAGGATGGATTACAAGCTATGTGGCCCTGCGCTTCTCAGAATAGCCCCTCGGCCCCTGCACTGGCTCTCAATATACCACCCTTCAGCTGTTGTTCTACAATGCAGCTGTCACACACTGCAGTGACCTCTTCTCTCAAACGCCTTAGTAGAGCATACTGATTTCTGTCTTTTGTAGTTTAGTATAACGTATAACTGCAATCCTGCATGTCCGTCATCTCTACACTTACAGGATTCGCTTAAAGAGAATATCTATTCTTTTCTTATTTATTTTTGAAAGATTTGTTTAATTAACCCATACTATACATAAACTGATATAAAGAGATCAGTGGTAATTAACTTAGCTTTGTGTTGTTTATTTCAGGGCTGTTATATTATGCCTCTCTGAT
This sequence comes from Hassar affinis, assembly GCA_025674545.1. Taxonomy (NCBI): domain Eukaryota; kingdom Metazoa; phylum Chordata; class Actinopteri; order Siluriformes; family Doradidae; genus Hassar; species Hassar affinis. The sequence continues at coordinate 5,752,366 of JAOVYV010000042.1, read as the reverse complement.
AATCAAGCCCATTTCTTGTTTTTCCATTCTCGCTGGTAGGAGGTGGAACAGTTGCGCCTGGAGCGGCTGCAGATTGATGAGCAGCTTCGTCAGATCGGTGTTGGCTACCGTGCAGCCCCAAGTCGCTCCGGTGCACCTGGTGCCAGTGATCGTGAGAGGGGATACCAGACTGACGAGAGCAGCAACTCTCTACAGACCTCCCGCACATATGGAGGACGAGGCCGCGGGCGCAAGTCCAACAACGCATACTCCGGTTATGGTGAGCCAGCCGTGCAACGTCCTCATCTACTGCTGTGTAAATTTTGGAGACAGAAGGGAGAAGTTTCAAATGTGTAAAGGGTTAAATCTGTGAATTTTCTTGAAGGTTAAATCAAATAAAAGCATAGTGCACGTTGACTAGCCCAATTGATCGTTTTGCATTAAATCATTAAAGTCATTTGGGTTCTTCTGTTCCTGTATTTTATTCTTTGAAATTTAATGAAGGCAAAGCAGGATCCTGCTAACTCTGTCTGCATTGTTACAGTTGTGGTATCTGGATTATATCCTGATAAGATTTTCATTACATATATTTACAGGTGTAATGGATTACTCTATAATACATAATATGCAAATCATCTCAACACTTTAGTTGGGAACCTTTAATATAATGTAGTTTGTATGGTTCTGTGCAATTGATGGCTGTAATTAAAAGTCAGGTAGATACTGATTTACTGTATATATAAGATGTATTTATAAGTAAATGTGTCTACAGGTACCGCCTTTGCCCAGGTATATGTTGAACAACATGGTCAACGTTAAGGTTTGTTCTAATAAATCTGATGACTTAACTTCTGGCGTTTACCCCTGATAGGAACAAACTCTGAGATGTCCAATGCTTCTGAGTCTGAGGATCTGGCTGAGCGGGATTCTAGGCCCCGGGGAGTGGGAGGTGAGGAGAGGGGCTCCCGGAGAGGAGGACGTGGACGAGGATCTAGCACAGGCAGAGGCCGTGGAGGCCCAGGATCCCGCAGCTCTAACACAATCAGCTCAGGTACCCAACTCGTCCAGCTTGTATGATAGCTAGCTGTTGTGTTGCATCAGTGGTTTTGAGAGCAGTTGTGGTTTGACCTGTGGGTGTGTATGTGTAAATGTGTGTAACATGCTCTCTATCTTTATTCCATCAGTGCTAAAGGACCCTGACAGTAACCCCTACTCTCTTCTGGAGGGTGAAGGTGATTTGGGTGGAGACACTGATGCCAGCGAGAGCATGGGCGGCAGTGACCGCCGTAGGCGTTCCCGTCGTCGCCGTAATGACCAGGAGCCCAGTGTGATTGATGCCGCCAATGAGTCAGATGGCCAGGCAGCTGCTAGTGAGAATGGACTGGGTAAGATTAACACTTGCAGTTTGGAGCGCTCCAATCATAGCAAGATGGTTCCTTTAAATCATGTCGCACTTAACATGCTCTCGTTGCTTTGCAGAAGACGAAGGCAAACCCCAGAGACGCAACAGAAGCCGCCGTCGCCGTAACCGTGCCACCCGACCTGAAGGGGGCTCTGCCAGCCGTGACAGACAGCCAGGTGAGAGAAATGTTTTAAAACATTGTTCAGCAATCCTCTGGAATTCAGAAAATGCAGATATATTAAGCATTCTGTTTTAGCTGCAGAGTGACTACGCAGTCTTTAGGCATAATTAGACTTGGTTCAGAATTAAGTGTGTGCGCACATACACCGATCAAGCATAACATTATGACCTCCTCCTTTTCTCTCCACTCATTATCCATTTTCTCAGTTCCACTTACCATATAGATGCACTCTATAGGTTGACAATTACCGACTGGAGTCCATGAGTTTCTCTACATACTTTGTTAGTCCCCTTTATTCTGTTCTGTAATGGTCAGGACCCCCACAGGACCAGCACAGATCAGGTACTATTTGGGTAGTCGATCATTCTCAGCACTGCAGTGACACTGATATAGTGGTGGTGTGTTGGTGTGTGTTGTACTGGTGTGAGTGGATCAGACACAGCAGTGCTGCTGGATTTTTTTAAACCCCTCAGTGTCACTGCTGGACTGAAAATAGTCCACCGACCAAAAATGTCCAGTCACCAGCATGTAGGCAGCATCCTGTGAGCACTGATGAAGGATTAGAGGATGATTAACAAACTCTGCAACAACAGACGAGCTCCTGTCTCTGACTTTACATCTACAGGGTGGAGCAATATGGTGGATGTCTCATAGAGTCTCATAGAGTGATCCACCACCCAAATAGTACCTGATCTGTGGACCCCCTGTGGGGGTCCTGACCATTAGAGAACAAAGTAAAGGGGACTAACATAGTATGTAGAGAAACAGATGGACTACAGTCTGTAATTACAGTGCAGCTATATGGAAGTGGAACTCATTGTAGAGAAAAGGAGGTGGTCATAATGTTATGCCTGATCGATGTAAGGGGAACTGCCAAATCACAGCCAGCCTTAGCTGTTTAATGCAAAATAATTTTTGTCATCATTTGCAGTTACCGTGGCTGACTTCATCTCTCGTGCAGAATCTCAGAGCCGACAGAACCTTCCAGTGAAGAAAGAAGAAATGCAACATGCCTCCCAGCCTAAGGTACATAACGCCTGAGGGCTTAGTTTAATGCTGTTGGTTTGGCTTGGCATAACTACTGTAGTTCCCTTTCTTTTTTTTTGTAATGAATAAAAAAAATTAACTGAGTGTATTAATTGTAAAAAAAAAAAATGTGTTTCTATGTCTGAGGTACAATAATCCAAATTATTAGTCCTAAATATGTCTCATATGGGCCAATCAACTTGTCTTCCTCAACAGGAGAATGGGACAAGTGTGAAGAAGGAAGAGCATACCCCGTCCAAGCGTTCCCCTAGCAATGGTGTGGCATCGTCTGGGGAGGCTCTGACCCTAGTGAACGGTGTTTCCTAAATGGAAAACACAGAACGTCAGCTCACCACTCAAGACCATTGTCTAGAGCAAGACACTACAGCGATCTGTCCCTGCTTGCATTTTACGTAAACCTTTAAACAGACGAGTGAAAATCGACTAAAAATCTTGAATTCATATGAGATTGAGGAGAAAAAGATATAAAAAAAAATGACAAACGCATCTACTTAAACACTTCAACGGTGTATGTTTATCCTATCTATCAGTACTTAGTGCTTATGTAAGAGAAGCTTGCCAAAAAAGAGCTGGTGGATATGCTTCGAAAATCTGACGTAACTGAACACAGGACGTGACTATATGTTTTTATTTTTGACAAACGGTTTTCTTTTTTGTTTGTCACTGTTGTTGTCGTTTTGTTTGTTTTGTTTTTGTTTTTTTTCTTCACTGGTGTGGGATTGGTCACATTCCCAAACAGATGCATCTCTGAAACAGTGTTAGAGGCAAGGGGAGGAGCTAGCCAAGAGATTGGGGGATGTGGGCGGAGCCTCTCGTGTGACTGGCAGTTGAGGCTAAGGTACTCTTAAGATTGAGGTTGTGTTTTGGAAAAGACATTGGAAAGACATTGTGCCTTGAATTTGAAAAAAAAAAAAACTTGAGCATTTTTGTTTTTGTTCGTGGAACAACAGATACTGTTTATGCTTCTTTTTTTTTTTTTCTTAAAGTAAACAAGAATCCAGTCGAGAACCTAATGGCAGGGTTATGCTGAGAGAGGGAAAACAGGATAAAATGTGATGGTAATGACAAACAAGAAGGTAAGAATGTTGCTCTATGTAGGAGTCGTGCTCTGGATGGCATTTATTATGTGTGCGTGTGTATGTATGTTTGTACGTGTATAGTTAGAATGCAACCGTAGAAATAAGTTGGGAGAACTGTTACGTGGTCTCTGAGCCGACTCTGGAGAGGGACGAAGGGATGCGGTCGCGTTAGTCAAAGGACGAGCATTCTCTCAAACAGGCATGGCTGCATCAGGAACAGCCTCACACACAGACGTTATGTTAGAAACCTGCCAGACCCAGATTGCTAATTTTACCCAGAACCGATATCCAAATATAAATCAGTGCCTCTGATGACCCCCACCCCACCCAACCCCCCCCCCCCAAAAAAACCACTGCTGTTTCTGAGAGAGGGCATGTGGGACATGATTGCGTTGGAAAGTGATGAAGATAACACACCCAGTTGCAGCTTTGACACCACAGTAGATGTGGTTTATACACACTGTGCCTGCTGAATGCTTTAAAAGGTGAAGACTTCTCTGTGGTGCCCCCTACTGGATGGGCTTGGGTTTTACACAGCCTAGTGATCAAGAAGGCATGTTGTATAGGGAATAGCACAGCCTCAGAAAAGTTGAGAGCCACACACACACACACACACACAGGATGGTGTATGTGAATATACAGTACACTCCAATGTTATCGCTACACAGTTTAGACTTCCTGGGTCTCTGGTCGAGCAGGTTTTAAACCTGAGTTTTAGTCCACGTGCCTCGGAGGCCAGGCGAGCGTGGTGTTTAAACAGAACAGGATGTCTGTCGCGTTCCTGATTGTCGCAGTCAAAAAGACGCACCCCAGGGGGTTCATGTCCCCTGTCATGGCTCACATTACTGTCATCTTGGTTTTTGCTCTCAATCTTTTTTTTGGTTGTACTTTTCACATCATAAAAAAAATAATAAAATGGAAGTGAAACAAATTTATTTGTGAATTGAGCCTTTTATTTCATTTTGTTGTTCTTCATGTAAAGATGCTCATCTAGACTAAAGATGTGCAAATTAGAGCATTTTAGAGAGGTCTCATTTAAATGTATTCTTTTACAGTATATTCACATTTCAGTGTTAATAACAATCCTGCAAACCGTACTGAGGTGAGAAGGCTTTACTAGCACAACACTGTAGACAGGAAGCAGTGTGGCTTAGAGCCACTACATGCAATTCAACCTAAAGTTTCTGTAAACAAAGCCAACATCTAGTTTATCTAATACATAGATAAATATTCAGCATCAAGCAGTCTTTTTTTTAGTCTTCAATTTTATTTTCATACCTACAAAGGAAAGTTACTTGGCATTGTGGGGGGGGGGATTCATTAAGATAACCTGTTAGTTTGCCAACAGGCTTATCAGAGGGTGCAGAGTTTGCATTCAGAAGGAAGTTGTATGGCTGGTCCTCTGGTGCAGTCAGGAAGCAGCTGAAGGCGTAGCAGAGGGATGTAGTTGTGCATCCACAGGGGCTGTTTGTCCGGTTCTACACAGCCACATTTCAGTCAATGTTCAAAAACCTGAATAAAAGCCTGGTTCAGCTCTGCAACTGGTAATTAGAACAGAACGCAATGTGCTGTCCGGTCCAAGCCACTGGAGCTGGGAAGCAAGCAAAAAATTGCTTACCATTTACCCCCAGGCTTTAGATCTCTCTCTCTCTCTCTCTCTCTCTCTCTCTCTCTCTCTCTTTTATACATACTTTGTACAATATTCTCCCTTTTCTATTTCCACTGTAATGCTTGTGTTATATCATCAGTGTTGTCTGTTTCCTTGTCTTAATGGTATTGTCATTTTTATAGACTATAAGCTTTTCCCAACCCTGGTCCTGGAGTGTGTGCCCCCTGTCCTGCACACTTCACTGTCCTGCTTTCTTTGTTCCTAATACACCTGATCTATTTAATGGGTTAATTACCAGGGGCTGAAGTGGGTGTGTTAAGGGAAGGGGAAGGGTAAACACTACGATGTGTAACATAACAAGGTTTACTCCAGAACCTCAGGGGAAAAAATGTGTAATAAACCATACCTTCTGTTGTTGCTGAGGTAATGCTCTCAGTCATAGGTACATCTTTATTGTATTCATCGCCTTTGTAAAGCGACCTTATATATAGGTATAGTGAAAAGCACTATATAAGCTCAACATATTAATATTACTATTATTATTATTATTGCTATTTGTACCTTTTACCATGAAAAGTGCTTTTAGAAAAGTGCTGGTATTCCTGATGCACCATAAATGATTTATGAAAGTGCACATTTCCAAATGAAAGTTGAAATAACCAAGCAAAGGTACAGTTTAGTTTCTGACAGTGTGAATTATATGAAGGCTTTTTGGAGGTGCAGTGCAAAACTTTATTTATTTATTTATTTATTTATTTATTTAGCACTACCTTTATGAGCTTTTTTTTTTTAAACATAGCTGAGTATCATATTTTTTGATGTTACCACCTTAAAGTCCAAGCTTCAGTTTAAGTTCAGTTAATGTTCTTAGCCTATATACACACATGAGTAAATTCATGATGTAGAAGAGTGTGTGGGACAGGGTAGAAGGTTTAAAACTGAAAGTCTGTGTTGCAACATGGGTGGTGGTTTTGCGGAGGGAGAGAGAGAAGTGACGCACTTACCTCAGGGGATGAAATGTGATAAAAAAAAAAAAAACAATACCGAGAGGCTGAGCTACTCTGCTGCAAAGTGCACAGAAGAGCCACTTAACAACATCGTCCTAGGATAAAGACAGGTAAGAAAACCAAACTTTTTCTTTGCTGCCTCGTCGCTGCCTTTTCATTTCTCCTCTGGCTGATTTTCACCTTCAGTAAAATGCAATCAAACTACATTCAAATGTTAAATGTAAATCCACGTGTGATTCATTTTTTCTCTACTGGCACGAGAGCAACCATTTTCCAACCATGCATGTAACATTAAAGATAAAACATGGACCAATGAAATAATTGCTTCACTGCAAATTATGAATTCATTATTCATTAAGATGATTATAGAGATATACGATTATATTATATTGTGTTATATAATATAAAGCTAAGATGTAGAGACAATACAATCTTAAATGATCAAAAACCAGTTTCCGGATGAATATCTTGTTTGAATCCAACAGCGGTGTGCTTTCCTGTAAAGTAAAGGTACCAAGGAGAACTCTTTCTGAATATATGATCCCTTCAAGAACGCTGTACTTCCCTCATTAGTGCACCTTATGTACCTTAGTACATGGTAATGTGACTGTAGTGTACATTTCCAATCATTTAAGATGCATGATTGGACCACAGTCTCTAAAGTGGCCCTAGTGTGTGTGTGTGTGAGTGCTCTACAATGGATTGGCGCCCTGTCTAGGGTTGTTCCTGCCTTGCACCTTAAGCTGCTGGCTAGGTACCGACTCTCCCGTGACCCTGAAAAGGAATAAGCGGTTAACATAATGAAATGAAATGAAATGAAATGATTGGACCATAAGAACCACTCGTTTACCTGTAATTCCCCTGCTTCTAGAGGAATAGATTACAGGTATGTTACATTACAATTTACAATTTTCAAATAAAAATGTTAAACCAACAAAAGAAATGTATCATTGAGGGTAACGCCAACGCCACAAGGAAAAGGAGCCTACTTTCTTTTTTTTTCTATTAACTGGACAAATCTGTGGTACAAACCCAAAATTATTGCTGCTCTAGAACCTAGAACCCGTCAGGTACTTTAACAGTTCCTGTTCCACTCTGTTCTCTTGGGATTCTCTATAGACAGGGTTCTTTAAGAGCAGATTATTTAAGGGTTTTTAATACACTGTTCTGGGAAGATCAGTGTGAGTGTTTGATATGCGTTTGATGTGTGTGTTACGCTGCTTCAGTTTGTGTATGAGAGCCATAATGTTGCCAGAAAAGCTGCCAGAGGTACCTAGAGGTGTACCAGGGCGTCCTGATTTACGATGCTCAGGAAATGCAGCAGGCTATTGTTTCTCTACATAATGACCAATGGCAAACATGCCTTATCTTTCTAGATGTTATTTATCTAAGCCAGTAAGCCTTATTTCGGGATGAGCTGGAGTTTTGTGTTTATACTGGTACAGCATTTTAGTTGCTCTAAGGGCAGTTTGTGCACACTGTAGACTAAACGCTTACATCACTTTAAAAAAAAAAAAGATTATTTGCCTTTATTTCAAAATGTTGTTGCCAAAACAAACATCAGTATATAAGAAGGGCGTGTAGGTGTGTCTTTCTGCCCTTCCCTGCACTTGTCCTGAGCCCTGCTGACGTTTCATACGCACACACACACACACACACACACACACACATACATACATAGAAGAGGTAGTCTACCTGCTCTTGGCTTCACATCTCCATCCAACTCACTCCAGTAGGTACAATGTATATTTTTTTCAGTTGCAGCTATTAAAAGTAATAAAACTATTTTATTATTTAGTTTTTGTTCATGGCTTAGCTGACTGGTTTATCATCTGGAAATCTATTTTTACAAAGAAAAATAGAATATATTTCTAGTTTAGTAGAATTGCAGTGCTCTAGGTAAACATGTTAAAATCTCTATATTCATATATTCCATATATAAATCCATATATTTTTTTGTTTTTAAGCTGGTATAGTTAAGATGCTTAACAAATTGTCATATATTCAGAATATCAGAATGTCTTGGATTATGGTTAAAGAGATATGAAGTTTATATTACTGAGCATTGAGTATTGCTTCACGGATTAGTTTTTTTTTTTTTTTTGCACAGACTGACAGACAGTTTTTATTTAAATTGCATTTGATGCTCGGAACAGAAAACGTATTTGTCCCTTGTAATAAGGATAGTAAAGGATGACTAAATAAATAGGTGAACAACTGAACGTTGTTCAGTAATAACATGGGTGTAGACATGAATGTACATTTCAATAAGTAAGCAACGTTGTGTGAAAATGAAAGCTCACGGAGAGAGAGTTCACGGAAAGAGGAAATTGCAGAGGATTGAGTGAAAGTGGATTTCATTTGCCTGCAGCTCGTGAAGGCGTGTTTGCAAGTGAAATGTCAGGCCTTAGTGGAAAAAAATATTCATTGCCTAAGCTGCTCAAATTTGGTGTGGGTGCCATGTTCCTTTTAGCAATGAATACAGTGGAAGGTAACCTGTTGTTTTACTACGGTACTGTTATAATATGGGGAATAACAGGTTCTACCACATGGACTTTCACAGCAGGAGTGAATAATGAGATCAGGTGTCAAAAGAAAAAATTAAAAAGAAGCGTGGTATGGGCAGTGGTAGCCCAGTAGGTTAGGATTGTGGTTCAGAAGGTCTGGGGTTCGAGCCTTGACAGGGGCTGCTGCTGTTGAGCCCCTGAGCAAGGCCCTCAACCACTGCTCAACTCTGTCCCAACGCCCCGCTTAAGAGGAAGGGTTGTGTCCCGAAGGGCATCCGGCATAAAAACTGCACCAGACCAAGATGTGGATTTGATCCACTGTGGCGACCCAAAGGAATGGAAGCAGGAAGGAAATACATGCATACAAAAAGAGTGGTAATAGGTGTAGAAGGCAAAGATGCATATAGTTTGTCTCGTATAGAAGGACAGGCTTTCTGTTAACCTTTAACATGTTGATGAGACCAGAGTTGAACAAAGCAGCGTGATCGCATGGTAGCGTGACAGTCTTTGGTTCTGTTTTTTTTCCTTCTTTTCTTTTTTTAACACAATAGCAGGTGACAGGAAATGACACTTTTTCTCACTTACAGTTTGATAGATGAGTATTCTCTAAACTGTATAACTATATAACATCAATTATGACTAAATCTCACCTGAAAAAGTCCCAACAAATCTCAGCTTGTTATCAAATATTTATTTATATTAGTACAGAGGCATCCCTGAAAAAGAATAATTTTTCATCCTTCATAAAACTGAGCCATTCTTCCATGCAGAACATCTTCTTTATATTCTTAGATTTATGCATTTCCCCTTTCTGTACAGACCACAGGACGTTTTCACACTCTTGCTTTTTTCCCCGAAGTCTGCACCCACCATTTGGTATGTTTGATGACGTTTGAATATTGTTTTCAGCCAGAGAACTGATTTCTGTTCCTCTTGAAAGCATTACTCTGGCCACCTGGGACCTGGTGAGGTCTGTATCAGGTGTAGAAGCACCTCATTAGGTGTCACATGCTAAGAACATGACTGGCTCAACTTGACAAACATGCCCTATAGAATGTTTAAGTAGTCCATTATTCGCAAAGTCTTCCATGTGAAGAATCTTCCCCAGATGAATCCAGCAGAAAAAACCTTTAACCGCCTGGCAGCTCTATCCAGGTTCACCAGAGCTAAAATATCCTGGTGATTAGCCAATTCCATCATAAAAGCCTCATTTAACAAACAGCATTAAGCATCATGGATTCATAGCCATCATTTACAGGGTATGAATTATGAGGTAAATTATTATCATTATAATTTAATAGGCATAAAGTTTCATCCCCAGAATTGCAAAGCCCAGAAATCTGGTTTTGGGCTTCTCTGTCCAAAACACACAATGTCAGTTATAATATTCGCACATAGCATTCATGTCAGTAATAGAACACTAAATGAAGCTTTGTGAACGTCAAGTGTTGAATTTTGTTCCTTATTCCTAGGACATGCATCTTTCACAGCCCCTTTCAGCTTGTCGATACGGAAGTGTTAATTAACAGTTCATTTAGAGTTTTGACAACTAACTAAACCCAGACATCCTGAAACTCATCTGTAGTTTCTATTGCCATTCCTCTCACTGTGTGGATGGATTCATTCTCTTCATGTTTGTACAAAAGGATTAGTTAGGTATAGGATTACATAATGCCCTACTTAGACTTAAAAAGTATTGGACCTATAGGGTGGTACAGCGGCTAACATGGCTGTCTCACAGCTCCAGGGTTTCATAGCTTCACAGCTGTGTGTAGATTCTGAGCTCGGGTTTCTCTCTGGGTGTAGTTTTGCATGTGTCCATGTAACTTAAAAAAAATCATGCTGGTTGCAGGAATGGCTTGGCTAAAAAAAATTTGCCTAGATGCCCTGAGGACAATAACAATAATCCAGCTTGCCTAGAGATGGTACACTTTAAGGCTTTCTATCTGAACATTTGGAATGGCACAAAAAGAAAGGATATGAATAATAAAATCTGAAAATAATGTACTTTGCAGTGACATGTTTAGGGCTTTTAGTAATAACAGAGCTTAATGCGATATTATTTTAGATTTTATAGATTTTGGGATTTTATTAGATTTCTTTTTTTAGATTTTTGGGATTTTATTAGATTTTTTTTACTTTAGTAGATTTCTCTTTTTTGGATTTTAATAGTTTATTTTTTATTTTATAGATATTTGATTTTTTTGGATTTTATTAAGTTTTTTAGACTTATATTGTAGATTTGTATATTTTTTGGATTTTATTAGATTTCTTTTTTAGATTTTTATTAGATTTTAGTAGATTTCTTTTGGATTTCATAGATTTTTGAATTTGGGGGATTTTATTAGAATTCATTTAGACTTTTTTTGGATTTTATTTTTTTGCATTTGCATTTTGTTTTTTGATGTTGTTAGATTATTTTTTAGATTTTTATAGATCTTTTTATTTTATTATTTATTCATTTTTTATTAGATTTTTAGATTTTTCTGAGTCCAAATCAAAGAATCATGCTGCTTCTGTTGGATCCTTGAGAAAGACCTCTATCTCTTACCTGCTGTAAAAACGCATCAGGTGTTTCACAGTTTCACATGTTATTTTCATGTCTGCAAGACTTCCTCTGGGTTCTGTTGTTTCCTGCCACCTTGTAGAAACATGGTAGGTGGCTCGGCTACATTACATTGCCTGCAAACATGTGCTTGGTGCCCTGTGATGGACTGGCATCCAATCCAGTCCAAGGTATATTCTTATATAGGATAGATTCTGGATGAATGAATGATTTTAATTGACGTTTAAAGTCATTTTTATTTAGGAATATGTTTAATTCGTCCATGCTTGTGGAACTTTCCTGATAAACGATCCACTCATCCACCAGCACTGTCTTTTAGTTAGTTTAGACATTCTTACTCAGCCATAACATCTCTTTTAGATCTTGCTGTATTCATAATTGCCATATTCATCATCCCTTACCTTTACAGCATATCCAGGGTGACCAGTTTTATCCATGTAGTCTAATGCCTTGACCACTCAGCTACCACTGCCCCACCATGCTTTGCCAGCTGTTATTTGATCTGCTTGAATGTTAATGACGATTCTACAGACTGATATGAGCCCAGTATTAACCAGTGTTTACTTTAGTATAAGACCAGGTTTTTGATGACTATAAAAGCCATTATGTTGGCAGCTGTGTTCATGATCGGTGTGTTTGTGTGTGTGTTTGCATTCCTTAGAGCTGTGTTGCTATAATGACTACTACTACAATCACCGTGCAGCCGGGGGTAATGATGCCACCTCATGCCAAGGTTAACACATGGAGCACTGGCTTGTGTGACTGCTGCGAGGACATGAGCATCTGTGAGTAACATGTTGGGCGTCTGAAGCTGGATGCACAAGACGAACTACCTCCAACCCTTTTGTTAAACTTGTTGCACTTGTGTCTGCACAGGCTGTTTTGGTTTCTGGTGCCCCTGGTGTTTGATGTGTACTACAACTCAAGAGTTTGGAGAATGCCTTTGTCTCCCTCTGCTGAATATATGCTACCCGTCCGTCATACCATCTGCTACCTACGCTGTAAGAAGTTCCATGAGAGAGAGATACCGCATCCAGGTACGTGCTTTTCTGACCAGACTGCAGAATTAAAATCCATTTGTACCCAAATACAAATATGCAAAAGAAAAAAAAGACAGAACTAAGTTGTACACTTTTTGGATTGGTGGATTACTGTGGGCTTGTCTCCTATAAGGGCACAATGTGTGATGACTGTTGCGTGGTGACCTGCTGTGGAATCTGCGCGTGGTGTCAGATGGCCAGGGAGCTGAAGATGCGCAGGCAGCCCCAGGTGTTTGTGAACCCACCGGTGAATGTAACCTACCAGCAACCTCCGGTCAATCCAGCCTACCAGCCGCTGCAGCCTAATAGCCCTCCTATGTCACCTAACCCTCAGGGCACAGGACTGTACCCAGCTGTATAAGCTACATATACAGCAATTTACAGATTTCTATTCTTGCGTAGGCTATTTTATGTACCATCTTGTTTTATGTATGCTTAGAGTTTCAGTTGCACTTCCCTAAGAATATTTAAAAGAATTGCTTTCAGAGAATATTAACCAATGTACAGTCTATTTTTGTGTGAAAAACAGTTTATTTCCTTCATTAAAACATTATTAAAACAAAAATTAAGAACAGTTTTATTCTTTGATTATGGGTCAGCCCACAAATTTGAAATATTTGTTTGAGGCTTAAGTAGCTGTATTAAAACCTAGTGTTACTTTTTTGACATAATCACATATTGATGTTACTCCAATGATCATGTGAACCGAACAAAGATAAGGAACTTTGAATATGCCACAGCTTCATGGCTAAAAATGACTAAGTAAATAAAGTTCATGTTCTTCCCACAGCAGAAAATCATTCACAGTACTGAGGTCATTGTTCGTACACAGTCAGTGTCTGTCGAATAACCAGGGCAGTGCTGGGAAATCATGTGTATTTCCTGTGTGTCTGAGTAAGTCATTGACTCTTTGTGCTGTGGTGTTGAATTCCTGGTGACCAGTGCTGTCTTAGCTTTAGCACATTGTATCCTGCAGTTATCTGGGCCTTCCAGGATCTTTCACAATAAACTCAGCTGATAACTCCACAGCAGTCAATGGGCTGGAACCATGTTAATTATTTATCACTAGTGTATGAGAGTCTTCAGGTCAGCAGGAAGTTAAGAACTCTTTCTGATTGATTTGCATTCTGGAGCCTGCCTACGTAAAGCTGTAAAGTGACTTGTACAGGTATTCACAGAGCTGTAGAAGAGGGAAAAGCAGCCAGGGGGAAAGGGGGCTAACAACCCACCCTAGTTCAATTCCCAGGTCAGGCATAGCAATTGTGTGTGAACGTGTCTGTCTGCGTGTCTTCCCTGTGATGGACTGGCAAACTACCCAGAGAGTTTCCCTGTCTTCCGCCCAGCTCTAGGCTCCAGCCCCCCCTGCAGCACAGCAGTAGGATAATCGGCTCAGATACTGAATGAATGAAGAACAATGAATGACAAATATAGTCACATTAAGATTTTACTGTAGCTTATTTAATATAATAAATGTTATTAAAATATTGTTAACTATTAAATAATGTTTTAGCTATTTATTGGAGCCTTTTCCCTCATAGAATGTTAATTGTCATTATATTCCAGTTGCCATTATTTAGAGTCATATCAGCTTTTAAAGATTATGATTAGTAGTAATCATGATGATTAGTAGATTGATTTGATTGATTGATTGATTCATTCATTAATTGTAGTCTAACACAACAGTAACATGTAGTTGCTTTCCACATCAGCAAAAGAATAGCTGACTGTTCTGATTTAGTGTTCTTACTCATCCGGTCCCCCACCCTGACAAGAATGACTCTAAAATACGTTGCACCATCATTCTCTAATTTTTACAGACATCCAGAAAAAATTGGCATCCTATAGACCTCTGTTCACCATCTGGAATCAGACTTTTTTAGACTTTTATATTAGACTTTTTTTTAGATTTTTATATTTTTTGGATTTTATTAGATTTTATTAGATTTTTTTTGGATTTTATTAGATTTTTATTAGATTTTATAGATTTTTGAATTTTATTTGAATTTTTTTAGACTTTAGTGGATTTTTATATTTTTATATTTTAATAGTTTTTTTTAGATTTTATAGATCTTTTTTGGATTTTATTTTTTTTAGACTTTGGTGCATTTTGTTTTTTGATGTTGTTAGATTATTTTTTAGATTTTATAGATTTTTCTTGGATTTTATTATTTATTTTATTTTAGATTTTATTTAGTCAGTCAGTCAGTCATTATCTGTACCGCTTATTCCCAGTTACGGGGTCACGGGGGAGCCGGTGCCCAGCTGGCAA
>JAOVYV010000042.1:5643563-5657532 GCA_025674545.1 Hassar affinis | reverse complement strand
CCCTGATCCCCCACCCCCCACCAAACACCCCCCTTCAGCCTTCCCCTTCTCCCTGTCCGTGTTCCTTATCTGCAGAAAGCCGCACACCACCCTGTAGAAGAATGTTCGCGTTAGTGCTTTATCCAGCTGTGGTTATTAACCACCTGCCAAAAACTAGCTTTTGTATAACAAATGTGCCATTCAAACCCAGGAAGACAAACAAGAAAGAAAGAAAAAACAAGCAGCTGAATGCTTGTTTGAAACGGCGTGTGTTTTTGCTCAGAGAGCAGCAGTGACAGGTGGAGGCATGGCAAATGTTGTTGTTGCAAGCACAAGACCAGATCCTTGTGTGTTGCATCCAGATGACTCCAGACTCTGGAGCGAACAGCGTGACTCCACCCTGCAGATGGATACACCTCTCGGAGTTACTGGACCATCAGTCGGTTTATTCTGTCCGTGCACACGGCTGAACGCGACCTGCTTCCCATCGGAGCACTAATAGTGTTTAAAGCAAAGTGAGAGCATCGAGACCCCACAGTGATCACAGTAGTATAATTCTCTGAAACTGGAACAAAAAAGGCTTGAAGGGCAATTTATGTCTTACGGACCTTTATACAAAGTGGATTTGTGGAAAACGTTATTTATTTTGTGAACATGCTGACTCTGCACTGTGGAATTTGTAATCACAAGTACAATCTGTTTTTTGTGAATAAATGTGAAGCATTTCCATTCTGGGCTGTGTGTTCTTTTCGTATGCAATCAAGTACGTGAGGAATCAGGTATGCCTGGTGTTTTGTTTCAGTCGATCAAAAACTCGTTGAAGAAATGAAATAGACTGTAATATTGATGTTAAATCATGTTTCTGCTCCAAGCAAAATCCCCAAAATCGTCAGCTCACTCCTGGCCAATCGCAAATTGGCCCCATATGCTAGTCTGTAAAATGTGCATTATTTAAAGGAAACTGCAGAGCACATCCTATAAAGGATTACATCCATGGCCCCAGTCTAGAAGTCTCTTTTTTCCTCGGAGACATTGATCTATTATTTTCACTTCATAAAGTAGCAAAGTGCTTTTGCCATCACGTGATGGAAGTGTCCTCTTTGAAAGAGGTGAGTTATGATTCCCCAGGGGAAATTCACGTATATGATCAACTCACACTCTCTCTCCCCCGCTGTCTCTGACACACACACACACACACAACACAGGCTATTTTAATGCATAAATCGTTCCTGTTGTCAACCCACATTCCCTCTGTCTTCAGGTGCAGCTCTTCTCTTCATGTGGCTTTAACAGCCTTTAGGCCAGTACGTCTCACAGTGCTTCCACGGTTTCACCTCAACATGGCTTGGGTCTGTATTTAACAGATCTCTTAGAATTCACTCCTGAGAATCACGTAGAATCAAGAGATGTTTTTATGACTGAAATGCCTCACAGCTCAGAGTAGGTTCACCTACTTCCTTTATCATTGCTTACATTCATCAAGGAATAGGTTCAGCACTTATTATTAATGAAATCCCTCTTGTTCATAACAGCATCCTGACGTAGTGGTGGATCTCCAGTCTATTTTAGTGATAGCTACAACTTCGTGTTTACAACTAAAGACCACACCCTCAACTAAACAAAATGACCTTATGAGTAATTTTGTGAAACTGGAGTTCTGGGTGCTTTAAGACTCCTGAGTAGGAGTTATTAAATAGGGAGGACTTGGGGAAGTGGTGGGTGTGGAAACTCTGTAGAGAGAGAAAGAAAGAAAGAAAGACAGGGGAATTTGTAGGAAGGTAATTAAGAAGTAGAGCTTCAGGTGTGGTCCTTCCCACATTTAAGTCCAAAAGTAGCCTGTATAGCCTTCACAAACATATGTGTATCTATTACAAGCTGGAAGCACACAATTGTATAGAAGCTGTTCCCGCATGACAATGCTTCATGTGCACAAAGCAAGGTTTATAAAGGCACGGGTTGCGATGGTTAGTTTGGAAGACGTTCATTGGCCTGTACAGAGCCCTGACCTTAACCCTACTGAACACATTTGGGATGAACTGGAGAGGAGACAATGGACTGACCTTCCTCACCAAACATCAGTGTTTGAGCTCATTCATGCTTTTAAAGCTGAATCAACACAAATCCCCACAGCCTGCATGCTCCAAAATCTAAAAACACTTCCCAAAAGAGTGGAGGTTATTATGAGAGAAAAATGGGACTTGGAATGGGATGTACAAGGGGTGCACAGGTATAATTGCTCAAATGTCCAAAGACTTTTGGCCATCATGCAATTTCCATGTAATGTCATTCCCAGTCACTTCCACTTTGTTATAATACCACTGACAGCTGACTGTGGAATATTTAGTAGTGAGGAAATTTCATGACTGGACTTGTTGCACAGGTGGCATCCTATCACAGTACCACGCTGTAATTTACTGAGCTCCTGAGAGCAACCCGTTCTCTCACTAATGTGTGTAGAAGCAGTCTGCATGCCTAGGTGCTTGATTTTATACACCTGTGGGCATAGAAGTGACTGGAACACCTGAACTCAATGATTTGGATGGGTGAGCGAATACTTTTGGCAATGTAGTGTACTTTATAAATAACATACGTTTGAGATTTGGAACAGGTATTGGGCCGCTCAAGTACTTTCTCTTCTTTTTTATATTATAAACCTTGTTTTTTGTTGTAACAGTGTCCCCACTGAAAGGTTTAATGTATATAGGTTCTTACCTCAAACCCCACTGAATATCTTTGTCATCAATTACATACATTATACAGTCATTAAAGTGCCTCAGGGGTCGTCTGGCAGAGTTCTCGAGAGAACTGGAAGCTCTGGAGCTGCTCGTACCCTGCCAGCTGGTCTCATCCGTTTGTTTGTGTTTACTCTCTGTCAGGGGAAAATGAGGTCGGTGCTTGTTCGTCGAGAGACCGAGCGGATTTATGCAGCGCTTGTTCTCCCGCACATGGTATCTGATGGCATTCCAGTGAAATTTCAGCACAGGAAAGGACAAAGATGCATTTATCCGATGGGAATTTCTGGCAGTCTCGGAGAAGGATGCTGATGGTTTAAGATGACACATGAATGTGCACAACCGAATAGGCTGGTGAACGAAATGAGCATGTGCACGGGGGTAGGTACGTGAGGTCAGGGCGGACAAAGACGAGGTGCATATACACGTGTTTGTCTGATAGACAAAGAATAAGTAGGTGTGTGGTCACAGCTGAATAGGTTGGATAGGGGGGTTTGTGTGAATTGGTTAGATGTGTGTGTGGTCTGTCCTTGTGTAAATGACCAAGAGTATGTGTGTGTACAAGATTGCAGGAGGGAGGACAAGGGGGTTGGGTCAGGACCCCCAGCAAGAATGAGACGGATGGTGACTCACGTTTGGCTTGTCTCGCTGAGTTATGAGAGGTGTGGGGGTGGGAGATGGACGGGGGCGTGATCTTAAACTCCGCATTAAGTCTGAGAATGTGTGTGTGTCAGACAGAAAGGGAGAAGGAGGAAAAGTTTTAAGCCATGAGCGAACATGATGTATGGCAACCAGATGAGTAACAAAAAAAAAAAAAAAGAAATGAACCTGTCTAGACTTTAAAACACACTCATGAGTAAGTGACTGCTGGAAAACAAGAACTTTAATTGTTAGAAATGACACATATCCCTCAAAATCACAGGTCACAAAAGATCAAAGGTTTTTTTTTACAGAAAAAAGTCGACCGTCAGACATTTGTACATTCTTATAGAGAGAAAACAATAGTGGTAAACAGTGCATGTTATCTTTCATCAAAGGAAAAACGAGACCCCCATATTGGTGATTTAAAGATTATGAACAATTTGAAAGGAGAAACAAAAAAAAAAACAAAAAAACACAAAGCCCTGGGCAGAACAAGAAAAACAAAAGCCCCTTTGTTCTGTTTTGCTCACGGGGTTCAAACTACATTCATTTTTCCCCCTAAAAAAAAAAAAACGTCACCGCAACACAACTGGTCTCGAATAAAACTCAAACAGATCATTAATATTTCAGATCCGGGCATTTTTGGAATTGCATCCACTATTTTTTACAATCATCTCCAATACACACACACACACACACACACTCACACTCACACATTCACTTTAATACACGTTTCTTCCACTGTTTTCACATTTGTTTCCTTGCTGTCTTTTGAGAAGGCGATCCCGTCTGGGATCTGTTTAAAGCCGCGGGGGTTCTGCGGAGTGTAGCAGTTTTACCCTGTCCATGTCCTGTTACCTGCCAAATGCTCATGCTCAGTATATCAGGGTTAGAAGCTAGTGTTTGCTTATTGGTAGTGGAGTTTGTATGTTTACCTAGTACTCCACAGTGAAATCTGTTGCTCTATCTCCTATAGTTCCATGTGCTTCAGATTGGTGTGAGGTTACTCTTGGGCAGACATGTGTACATCCAGACGGTAAGGACCGTGACACACCAAGCTGATTGTCGGTAGTTTGAGAGTATTATGTGTGAGTGGCTAACTATTGTTTACGTGGCTTTTCTGTACTGTCGGTTCTCATCAACGCCAGTTGAATTGGTGGCAGGGAAAAAGTATTCTGTGCAAGAGAAGAGAAGTGACGAGCAAACTACAATCACAAGACAGCATATACAAAAGAAAGTGTCTAGCTAGGCTAGTTTGTTCAGGTACACACCAAGCAAGAAAGTCCTATCAGGTAGAGAGAGAAAAAAATATTTTACCACAAGTCCTAGCATATAGGATATTGTCAAAAGTATGTGGACACCTGACCATCACGAATAAATGTGCTTGTTGAACTTCCCATTCAAGTTAGTTAGTTCTGCTTTGCTGTTATAATCAATAAGCTCTAAGGATTTGGAGCATGCAGGCTGTGGAGATTTGTGCTCACTCAGCCACAAGAGTGTTAGTGAGGTCAGCTACTGATGCTGGCTGAGGAAGACTGGGGCTCACTCAGCGTTCCAGTTCAGCCCAATGGTGTTCAGCAGGGTTGAGGTCAGGCCACTCAAGTTCTTCCACTCTTCCTCAGAAAACCGTGTGCTCATGGAGCTCGCTTTGTGCACAGCAGCACTGTCATGCTGGAACAGGTTCGGGTTCTATCTTAACGCTACAGCATGCACAGACATTCTGGACAACTGTGTGCTTCTAACTTCGTTCTGACAGTTTGGTGAAGGAACGCATACAGTGAGATGGACAGGTGTCCACATACTTTTGGCAATACAGCGTAAGCCGACTGAAGAAACGGCTCCATGCTGACAGCATAAATAATAAACAGCGCCCTGCACTTTCACCTACCAGAGAATAAGGCTCCACCCTCACATTTTCTTCCGGCCACAAAACCAGTTTGTGAATTCACAGGTCAAAATTCCTCCAGATTAAATCGGCTCAAAGCCAAAATATCTGCTACCTGGAGTGCCTTTCGTGCCAGGCGTCCTTTCCCCGTCGGTGAATTGGCTTTTTATGCTGCAAGTATTTTATTTGTGTTTGCTCTGGCTATTGCTTTAGACTAAAAAAAAAACCCAAATGCTTTGATGCATCTCTGGCATTGTCATAGCAAGGAGTCACGACTCATAAATATTAAAGCAAAACTAAAGATGCTGGCCCTGAAGCATACTACTGTACTAAATCGTATGCTAATGCAGCAAGCCAGGATACCTACTCAGTTGATGGTATAACTATTTACTGCAGTAGTATAAGATTTGAGAGTACTTAAAAGTCTTGCTTTCTTTCGGCTGTAGGTTCGTGTTGTGGTTTTGTGTGAAAGACATCAGAAGGTGCTCGCCACTTAGCTGTGCTAGTGCTAGTTCTTTGACTCTGACTTGGTGTGCCACAGCTCCAAGCCTTCACAGGAAGCTGGAAACCTTATATGTATCTGAGCTGAAGTTAACTGAGATTTTGGAAACATGCTTTAGTTTTAACAGAGCAACATAATCACAGATCACAACGATAATCAC
Organism: Hassar affinis; assembly: GCA_025674545.1. Classification (NCBI taxonomy): domain Eukaryota; kingdom Metazoa; phylum Chordata; class Actinopteri; order Siluriformes; family Doradidae; genus Hassar; species Hassar affinis. Next base: position 5,651,632 of record JAOVYV010000042.1, on the reverse strand, counting down.
AACACGCTTTTGCTCAGTCTAATTGTTCCGACTCTTCCAAATCATTTGTAACTCTTTGCCATAACCTGTTATACTGATTGTGCAGACCGAGTCCAATAGGCTCGCACGCTAACACATTCAAATCAGCACTGAAAGGCACTTCGGCATTTGAGTCTACAATGACTGATACTGCACATTCACGCCTGCTCTAATCGATTATGCCTGTTGCACAATACGTCTCCTTGATGCATTTACTCCTTCCAAGATGTCGTCCCAGATGGAGATGATGATTTATAACGTCTATTGTGGCTCACAGCCAAGTCCTTGGGAAAGGAAACAGAAAGTGCATGGGCTGTGCAGTTCGCTCCTCTGTGTATTGTGTATTGGCAGCAGTTGGTTTTTAGGCCTTGAGAATAGTGGCATTATCAGGGAAACTTCAGGCTGGAGTCCAGTCAGGAAGAAAAAAAGAAATGACTTGGCCCTTTATCAAAAATCCGGCCATTTATATTACACGTTATTGCCTCACGCTTACTCTGTTGTCCATCAAATGATATGTATTGGCAGAGACCTCGGCCTGCTGAGTTTTCTTCTCATTTGCAGTCACCCTTTTGCAGAACCTCAGTAGGTTGGAGTTGAGATCACATCTCCTGCATTATTCACTCTTAATGTACTATGAGGCATGCTGAAAACTTAAATAGTCACCTTGTACTGTATATACACAAAAACACATAACACACACACACATCTGAGAAAGAGAGAAAAGAAAGGGTACATACATACATACATGTCATACCACTGAAATTGTCTGTGATCAAGTGGATGTAGAAAACAATGCACTAAAAGGCCACGGGTGTGACATTTAAACTGTTTGTTTAACCTTTCATCTCTGTTTTGAAATCGCAGAGGTCCAAGCCGAGTGCACTGTGCCCTTGTTGAATGAGGGCGTGTTTGTGTTTGGGTGCGCGAGGTGTGTCTGCTTTTAGAAGTGGGAGTATATGATATATGTGTTTTTGAATATAATCACACTGGTGCCTTTAATTTATTGAGTCTGACTATGTAATGAAAGGATGAACAGATCGCCTGCACCCACATCTCTGGATTACTGGGTTATGTAAGTGCATACTGCATTGTCTGCCTTTGTTGGCATGAGATAGAGAGAGAGAGAGAAAGAGAGAGAGAGAGAGAGAAAGAGAAAGAGAGAGACAGAAAGTCCAGGTGGTAGTATCTGTTTTTAGGTCTCTCTGTGATTGCATGCTGCTCCACTGGTTGGACTGGCCACAGGGAATTCCTGCATCTGCACAGCATACGCCTCTCCTCTTTCCCCTGGCATGCTCTTCTTTTCTTGCATCTCAACACATCTGAAAAATGCATTATATGCGATGCCCTGTGGCCTGAGGCGAAAGCTCAGTTTTTCTCCTCATACATCAGACATGCACTCGACTGGCACAGATGAAGCCTTCCAAAGGCAATTTCTGGCAATCCTGCTACCGTTTCCAAGATCCACATCTTTTGATGTGCTTATAACAATATACATACATTCTTCCGCCTTAAAATAAGGGGGGTCCAATCGTCTGAACCACTTCCTTCACATATCTATTAAAAAAATCTCGATCTATTAAAAGAAAATAAAACATTGCAATGTCTGAGCTGTCTCGTGGACCACACAGAGACAAACGAAAACCTCCCAGTGCCTCTTGGGTAACGTAACCTTGGCGTAGTCTCTATGATCTGCTCTCACAGGTCGAGCCGGAAAGCTCCGAAGTAGCTGGAGGAGTCCTCGGCGTGCACCATGGAGGGGGAGGAGACGGACACGAACACCTCGTCGCCAGCGCGCAGCTCGAACAGACCTCCCTGGTAGACAGAGTGCAGGGCGTATTCAGCGTCAGGTGACCAGCACTTGGTGCCTACACCCTTCAGCAGCTGGATGGGTCTCAGGTATGATGTTTTCTTGTAGATGCACTGAACCAGCTGGTGGCTGGTGCCCTTCTGGTCGCCCTCGCTGGGCGACGGATAGCGGAAGTAGACCTGCGCGTACAGGTAGTAGCGGCCGTCCTGAGGCACACGGAGACGCCCGTTGGCCAGTGTCATGTTGTGCAGGTGGGCGCCGAAGCTCTGATTGGCCCAGGAGCGCACAGGGTGGCGGCATGACTGGTGCAGGTCCGCCTGTGGACTCGGATACTGAGGGGTGCCACCTGGAAGAGAGAGATACGGTCAGGTAAAAATACAGAGATATAAAGTCTCATATGAGGAGACTTGAAGCTTTAATGCTTTTAGAACATGTGATACACATCACTGACTTTAAAGACAGAACACAGGAACACAAATACAATATTTAATATTAATAACAACATATACAGTATAATAAGTCCAATATCGTTTGTTTTTATTTTAAGCTACAAAAATAATTGGTAACACTTTCTTATTAATTTAATAGGTTCATAGGACACCATATAAAGCCTGGCATAAGCCTGTATAAAAGTTCATATACTGTAGTTACATGCCTCACCTGCCTCTTTTGTCCTTTCTTTCTCTTGAAGTTAATAAGTTTTAAAAAAAAGCCGCTTCTCATGTTACAGAGAAACTGCAAAGCCCTCCTTCCTGAAAACACTACAGTGTATCTAGAAAACGAAAAGCTGCTGCTTTTCCACTGCCTGTTACAAAGTGCTGACTCTGGTGACGCCGTCCAAAAATGCTACATAAACATCTCTTCACAGAAAACTTATAAGAACAGTTACATCTGTTCATGCAGCATACAAGATACTTAGTTACTATGGAAGCAACATATTACATATTATGACATATTAGAGCTATATATTACATATAATATGACATATTAGACCTAGTGCATTAATATAACCTGCTGATTTGCTAAACACCTTCTGAGTAACAGTGTTATACCGGATATAGCACTGACTTATACGTTTCATTATATATTGATATGTTGTTTTAAAAATATATTCATGTATACACACTGAAGTACCAGAAAAAGTGGTATACCAGTTAATACTTTGCGTCTACCTCCACAATGCTACGACCCATCTCACGAACTCCAACTATGTTGAAAATCGTGATAACTTGTCATTCTCATGGCGGAAACAGCTCTAGAAGCTTCCATAGATGTCTATCGCTTTATATATATGCACTGGCGGAAGCAACCAATGATGTGTGTAGGTGGTGTTACTATGTACTTTGCAGAGTACCAGTTTTTCTGGTACTTTTCTTTAACGTGAATAACAGTTCCAAAAAAAAGAGTGAAATGAAAATGTTATAAAGTGGCAACATTCTTTTTTTTTTTACATACGTTTGGTTAAAATAGACTTGCCAGAGTGATTTTAAATTTCACTAGACGATCGTGTGAACGCAGAAATATAAGTGATGCTTTTATACCATGTTACTGAAAATCGTGCAGCTTAACCTTAGTGATGTAACTGTTACAGATTTCCTGATCACATTAAAGCGTTTAACAGGGAGAGAGTGAAGAAAATAAGTGCTGGGATGTAAGGAGGACAGGACGGAGCTGAGAAAAGCAGAGTGATGAATATAGAGGATTAGTGCTTAGAGGAAGGTATGGATCTGAAGATGACAGAAAGCAGAAGAAGAAGAGGAAGAATGTCAGGGACGAGTGAGGAGTGAGGAGTGAGGAAAACGGACCCTGAGAGGAGTGTGTGTGTGTGTATGGGAGACAAGGTGGGAGGTTATCCAAACAAAACAAGCAGCATTCCTGAAACAAAATCAATAGATCATACAAAGTCCATGATTTATATTTCAAGATTCAAAAGTGTCTTAATTGTCCAAGCCGCCCGAGACACGGAAAGAGGTCCGCAGATGAGCAGCAGATGTCTACATTAGCGGTTTGCTTTCAGCGTCATCGTTCTGTCATATAAACACTGGTTGTTGAGTTGTGGCATTTATATTGTTTCGAATTTCATACATGCATGTAAGTGAGACGTCTAAGATACGTGTTGCGTAACAATCTTTTCCTGCTTGTTTTACTGAAATCAGTGCATATCTGTGCAATCGTACAGGAAAACACTTTGAGGAAGTGAAAGTCCAGCTTCGACTCTTTCGCAGTTTAATTATCATGCATGTGAGTCATGGAGTGGAAACAAAGCCCCTTTGGCTCGCCTAGCATATGCGTGTAACATTGCTGGCTCACAAAGGTCAGCTGGTTTGCATAAAAGCCTTGCTTTTTTGAATTGATAATCGAAGTAATAAAACATTTACAAGTTTATAAATTTGAGTATCTAGACACAAATGCAATATTTTAAACAATAAATTCGTGAATTTATTTCTTTTTTTGGAAAAGAAAATTTAAATGTGTTTCTTCTTAGCCTTTAAAACGTTTTAAACAAATTTGGAAAACTCAAAATGTGCTGTTTTCATCTCATTACTGAACCTTGAAAAAAAAAAATCTCTTCTTAAGGAGGATTTTGGCACAACTCTTAATATTCGACCAGGGAGAAGTGTTCAACCTTTCCCTCCATCTGGATCACATGGTGGGAGTACGTGCGTGAAGATTTCAAATAAAACTGTCCGATTCTGAAAATCTGGATGTGATTAAAAAATATTATACTAGCAAAAACACATTTCTTTGTCCTCATACAATTTACAAAATGTAAAAAACCCAAACTGTTTATCTTCATTTGATCCATCGAAATCAGTGGCTGCTAGTTGTATACTGTGTATATAAATCTTATAAGCGCTACATTTATCAGACATATAAAAGTCCTAAATTTGTTTGAATCATCATAATCCGAAGCTAAGCCTTCTCTGTGCCGAATGCTCGTTCTCGGAAAGACGTTTCGTTTGTCAGTTGACGCTCTGTGTAAACCGGAGTGCGTTGTACATAACGTTAAAATGATGACGATGACCCGCTTTTTCCACTGAGAAAGCCTTTCAAAGCCACTGAAAAGGCTGGAAGATTGTCTGAACACAGGAATAAAACAGGATGACACTGTATAAACAATGAAATCACAAAGGAAATAAATATGAAGCAAAAACAAGAGGGAACATTTAAATGTGTTAGATGGGTCTGAAATGGGGGAGGTTATTTCATGTTTACTGTTAAAACACATGCAGTTTTTCCCCCATTTTCCTTCCCAATTTGGTCACCTGCCACTCCGCACCCACCAGTTCCTTCTCCCTTATCGTAAAACAGCTACCAGCTGTGGAGACATGGTGAATGCTGTTTCACAGGGCAGCGTAACACACTTGGACGAAAGATACTATCTACTCTCTTCCGCATACATGAGCTCACAGATGACCGTGACTGGTTAGTGCCGCTGTGATTGACAGGGAGGAGACAGTATGCTATTCCTTCCTACCCAGATGATCGGGCAAATGCTTTTCTGTTGTACCACATGTGGTTTTTTGGGGAAAAAGTGGCATGTGTAATTGTATCGCAGTATGTAAATCTAAATCTGAGCCTAATAGTGGACAAACAAAATTCCCTAAGAACTAAAATCAACCCCCCTACCCCAAATAAGGAGTTTCCTAACATTTCAGTCAATGAGATATAAAACTATCTGTCATGCTTCGGTAATGCCTTTCAGTTTACGCTTAGTCTTTATACATTTCTACAATTTAGTTACTCTCTTAGAAGTTAATTGGATATTCCTTTCCCCAGCCTGATAACTGCACCACTTATAAAGCCTGATTCTTAATAAAAGCAGACATGGCTCACCTTGTAGGCTGCTGAGTGTAAGGTGGGCTGAAGGTCTTTGTGTCACAAACTTTGCCCCTGTAGTGTTGTAACTGTGTGGTATGGTTCTTGCCTCTGTAGTAGGAAAGAAAAATCAGTGCAGGACCGACGACACGAACCCAAGCCGGACGAGAAGCCGGGGGTTCCTCGGAAATCAGTGTTGCGTGACTGAATGAACATATGTATATACAGTAGTTTGATGCTCACCTTGTAATGTCTGTCTGGAGATGATATTCTCTGTTACCTGTGACAGACAAGACGTATCCCGTCAGTACAGGAAGCTCCAAGAACATGCAATGACTCATCAACATTCCTGACCATCTTACACATCTGAGGATATTTTATCTGCTTTCTTTGTGTCTCTGTCCTGACAGGCAGCTCCATGCAACCTAACACAGTATATTTCAGTTTGCTGAGCCTCTCTTCTTTCCCTCCACCTTCTGTCTTGTGTCTCTCACGCATTCCCTGTTACTGTGTTTATCTCACGCTTGCCAACATTACAGCTGTAGTATAGAGTTTACTATTCTACAATAGAAATTAGATCCTTTTTTTTGTGACTACACGTACACGATTTTGGAACGTTGCTTTTAATGGGTACAGGCCAGCTGTGCAGGAGAAATTGGGGCCTGAGGTAGGTCATGGAGGCTGGAATTTGTTTTTTTGGGGGGTTTCTTGCTCAAGGGGGTGAAATTTGCAGTAACCTGTGAAAGTCATATTTTATACCAGTCGCCCTTCAGTATCCAGGTCATTTATCCCTGTCAGGCTGACCAGGATTTGAACCAGCAACTTTTAAGCATAATGGGCTTGTACTAGTGCCTCAAGGCCAGTCGCAACCTATGACTTCATTTTGTTTTAACCCCACGTGGAAACATCCGATTAAACTAATCATACACTTAATGACTTTTTGAGTGCGTAGCTAAATGGAACTGTTCACATTATACTTAATAATGTCCATTTTCAGTCATGGGCACAACTGTAGGGGAATTCAAAAAAAGGCACGTGCGTTTAATGCCTTGCAGGTGTCTGAAAGTAAACGTTTGGAAGAGTCAAGACTCTGACCTTAATGCCAAGCATAATGCTGTGAGACATGCACCTATGAAACACACATCAGTCTTCATACTGCTATGAAATGTGAGGTCTCGGCACACAATGGTGGGAAAACAAAATAGTGACTAGAAAAGCAACACTCAAAAAAACGACTCGAGGGCTAAAGAATGTCTTGTGCACCTATCGGATTTCAAGAAATTACTAAGTAGCATGTAAAGCTCAGTGAAGCAACTCCTTCATGCTGGATTAGAAACCGGTCTTCATTCTTTCTACACAGTGTACTCGGCTTATACAGTGACAAGAATAAAACCCACTACTGACTAGATGTTTCACCAGAAATCTAAAATAATTGGTCTATTCCTAACTAGCACATTCTCACAAATATTTTAAGCAAACATTTTTCCCCCTAAGTAAAGTTTATTATCAGTCTCTATTTATGGTCTGTTTCTGTTCTCTCTTGCAGATGCAGAACTCCCCCCCCCCTTCCTCAGTCTTTTCTTCCTTTTCTCTGTCTACCATTCAGCATGCTGTGTGAGCGCGCTATGGAGACTCTGTTGATGTTGGCGCGAAGCTGTCTCGCTATTCATCAGACATAGAAGCGCCTACGCACGCTCTAAAATGACATAATCTCCCCGTGACAGCATGAGAGACGGTGAACTGAGGCACGCTCGCCTCTGGAGTTCCTCTCCATCGGACCTGTCACAAAATTCGCCAGCACTGTTTCACACATGACACCGATTAAGACTATCTGATATTATATTATACTGCGAATGTATTAGAGCTATTTAGATGAACATACATATAAGCTGTTTGTGCTGTATTGGAAAAGACTGAGCTGCAGAACTGTCACATGTTAGTGTTGTAATCAAGTCGTTTACCCTTGTCTATGTTGAGTCTAAGTGATCTCACCCTTGCATCCCAGGCGAGTCCAAAATCCCCAAGATGTTCCTTACATCAAATGAAGTCCAGAATGGGGCTTCTGGGATGGGAATGATAAAACTGCAATAGACTGTAGCAGTGCAGTTTGGGCAAAACTACTGATTGTTAAAGAAACTAATGTTTATCAGCATAACGCATATATAAATGAGTCCAAGCTAAATTCCTGGTCATTGATAAGTGAGTCAGAGTTAAGCCTCAGGTGTTTGATAAGCGAACCCAGATTGAGTTAAATAAGTGAGTCTGAATCAGGTTTTAAGTAACATATAAGGAAATGTGAGTTGAGTCTCATGTCATAGAATAAGCAAGTCTTAATCATATATAATCATAGTTCAAAACAAGTGGTGCTGTTGGAACTAACAATTCCCTGGGAAGACCGGATTGAGGTGGCTTATGAGCGGAAGAA
>JAOVYV010000042.1:5188628-5206667 GCA_025674545.1 Hassar affinis | reverse complement strand
ACACACACACACACACACACACACACACACACACACACACACACACACACACACATATACACACACACACACACACATACACACATACACACATACACTTCCACGGGTACATCAACAGAAACACCTACTGTTTTGCATCCTGAGTTTTTGCACCTAGTCCCCACAATGACACCTTGGCTCTCTGAAAGAGAAGAGCAGAGTGTCCGGTCACATGACAGGAAACAAAGTGAACAAAGTGTACTAAGAAAAAAGAAAGATGATTGTTTTGTATCTTGTAAAGCTTCTATTTATAAAACCATGAGCGACTAAACAATGCTGAGGTTACTGCACTAAAACTGGGTGACACAGTCACATCACCACACTCTGTAGGGTTTACACCACCCTATCGATACACAGCTTTAAAAAGCAAATGTCAGATACAATGAAACAAAACCTAGGACACAGGTTAGTGTGATGTGCCTGAATGCGCACTATTAAATTCTCACGTACAGGTATGTATTATTTGTCATGTGATTCTTACACGATTGATATTCCCAATATTACTACAAGCCTATATTCTCAGTGACCAAAGATTCTTAAACAGCAGTAACACTTACTATAAAGCGGTAGTTAAGAAAGTGTGGGCTGTGATGTACAGTATAACTAAGGAGTCCAAAAATCATTTCTGTGAAAATAAATTTAGGATGGAAATCACGTCAACTCCTAAAATTACTGTTATAGCTATCATATAGGCATTATTGTAACAAGCCTACTTTGACTATTCTCTTAAATAATTAAACAGGATTAATGTAAAGCATTAAAGTCTGGAATATAGAGTGGAAATGGTTTGTGGAAAGAAGAAATGGCTCCAGAAACAAAAAATATTATATATTATGGCACATATGGGTAATATAGGCGGAATGTGTATCTGTACTGCAACCAGAAAATGCTCCTTGGCTGAAAAATCTTTATCCTAAAGGCTCCATGATCTGTCCTGGAGAGCCATAATACTCTAAAATGCAAAATCCCACTCCTTAGCTAATCATGACTCCATCTATTAGTTATATTAGTGGTGTTGAATTAGTGGAGGAACAAGATGAAACCGTAGAGAACATCAGGATTAGGATATGATGATGATATGTATCATGTCCATAAAGGTGGAGTGATGAGAGGCATCAGCTCACCGATCTTCTCCTGCTTCTCCTTCTCATCTATCTCCATTTTTTCCAGGATCTGAGTCAGAGAAGGAGCCACCTTCATGCTCAGCTTGGTCTTCGGCTCATCGGAGCTGACAGACAACAGATTCGCAATAACAAGATTACATTCATTTTAATAAACAGCCCACACATATACAGCATTCAGCACAGCACTTAGAGAGAGTGACTTACTGAAGTGCTTTGTAAAATCATCAGTACATCTGCACACACTTGTGTAAGCTAGAGCCCTGTTAGAGGAGTGTAGCTATAAAATAACTGAAGAGATGATTTGTTGTTTGTGCAATGATGCAGGATTTAAAGTGGAAGCCTGCAAGATGAACTTTTGTGACATCTTACAAGTCCTGTTCTTTCCCTTCTCGCTCTGGGTGAATCTCAGGAGAGTGTGTGTGTGACAGGAATATATAAAGCTATATAAAGTGTGTGTGTGTGTGTGTGTCTACCTGGGTCTCTCTTTCTCCAGAGCCTCAGCAGATTTGGGGCCCTGGTAGATGATCTCCTTGCTGCCCTGGTGCATTTGCTCTCCTTTATCCGACTTAAATTCAGGCTTCAGTGGCTCCTCAGGCTTCACGTTACTGTGGCGTCCACGGCAACAACCCTGAGAATCATGGGATATGCAACACAAAAAAAGTCAATTGATACAAATAAGTATTAAACGTTTATATAGGCATTCCATTAATGCTGTAAACGAGCAGCACTGAGGTGTTTATCTAAAGGGGTCCGAGAAAAGAAGGCTGTTGATTTCTGGATTCTGATTGGTCAGAAATTCAGGATTACATGTTTACAACAGCAGCTGTAGTGCTGACAGATACTCAGGCACAAGTGTATAGTAAATGTGCTTATTCTCATTAACATATATTATTTCTATAGGAACAGTTCATAGACTTGTAGGACAAATGATCCACATAAACTAAGATCAGCAATAAGCAGCTTTATAAATGATATTTAACAAAACGTATGTACACTGGAGTTAAAACATTTATTTAACATTTATGGGAGGAGTCTCTAGTAGCAGCCCTTATACATACAGATGGCTTCATGCTTACTGGTGACTCTGTAATCAATCATCAATCCATCCATCCATCCATCCATCCACTAATCAATCCATCAATCCATCCATCCATCCACTAATCAACCCATCAATCCATCCATCTATCCACTAATCAATCCATCCATCCATCCATCCACTAATCAATCCATCCATCCTTCCATCCTTCCATCCATCCATCCTTCCTTCCTTCCATCCATCCATCCATCCTTCCATCCATCCTTCCATCCATCCATCCATCCATCCTTCCATCCATCCTTATATATTTATTTATTTACTATTCACTTAACAGACTTACAGAAAACTGTAACTGGTGCCAAATTAGATTGGTCTACTTGGAATGAAACAGTTTGGGAATGCTTTGGTTTGTTAAATGTGTGCAACATATCCTTAAAAAGTACACTGGATGTGTATCAGCTACCTTGATTGACAGAAACTCTGAGAAGTCTGTTGTTCTCTTCTTACAGCAGGACCAGCCCTGAGAACAGACACACAGAACATTTCTAGTAAAAGCCAAAATAATGAGCTAGTGGAGAACTTGTAATGTTTCAAAATGTTACTATGGAACTGTATTTGGAACATTTAGAAACTGATTTCTATATTGTTTTGTGACTCAGACATATTTTCTGTCATTCATATAATGTATAACAAACACAATTTCAGCAGAGTGTACAATATTAGAAAAAAGTTGAAACCCAAAATACAAATGTAAATCTGTTTAGAAAGCAAAGACCCCAAACATGTCCAACCAACCCCCTGAAGAACCCTTTTCCCTAAACCTCTATGAACAATGTGAAGGTTTTTCCCATCTTACTACCATTAAAGGGAATCCTCCCTATCGTGCTGTTATAATTGTGCTCTGGATGATCAGAGTACCTGTTTCTCCCACTTAAACATCTTAAAGATCACAGTACCTGAACAGAAGTAAGTGGCCGAGGTGCTGATAAGATTTGGGATGAAAATGATCTGCATGAAGAACACTACACTAACACTTGGACTACACTAATAAAAGTGACATCCACACCAGATCAATCGTTTTCCTCAATGAAGTTTTAACAATAGACTCTAGCAATAGTAATAGTTTGCTAAAATTAAAATGTGCCTCAGAGTTAAATCAGAGGCCTGTATATAGTCATACAACCTCAGAAGCACAGTGCTTGCACAGCTGATGGATTTTATACACAATGACCTGTTTCTGTGGAAACTTTGTGTGTCGTCATGCCCTGTTTGCTATCAAAGCTCAATTGTTGGGGAAGTACGAGGCTTTTAAAAGTCATCTTTTCTTTTTTTTTTTTTTTGAAAATTTGTGAGTGTGTGTGTCAGACACACAGTGACCCGAGATTCGACTTGGACTCAAGATTTGGGACTCGTGACCAATCTTTAATATTTATTAACTTATTGTGCTTTAACATTAAGGAAACATCAGATGAGCTGAACATCATTCCTTCCCTTATTCTCATATGTAAGTTTACGCATGTACACGGCCACAGATGACACAACTATAAGAGAAACCATAAGAGAAACCATAAGAGAAACCATAAGAATGGATTTATGAGTATCTCTGGGGTGTGTGTGTGTGTTCACCTTCAGGGCATCGTGGAAGATAGGCACTCCAGGGTGAAAACAACAGGCATCTAAACACAGAAAGAGAAAACACATTACCCAGCACTTCCTGTATCTTTTTTTTATCTTTTTTTTGCCTAAACGTGTGCAGTCACACACCATGACACTTTGTCGCACTGTCACACGTGTCGGTGTTAGTCAGCTGTCCCTGTCACAGTTGGCCAATCAGAGGAGAACAAGGGACATTTATGGTGCTCGGGAACAGCTGTGAGGAAGAGTGAGTGTCTATGGAGTATATTCCCTACAAACACGTGGAACAATCACAGCTTCACTCTTCTCACCGTGGTTATAAACTACAGCCAGAAATAACAGTTTGAATCTCAGTATAATTGAAGGCGCACACATCTTCAGCTCACGTCTCACTGAATGAAATGTTAGAGAGTTTAATTCAGAGAAAGTTGATGAAAAAATCATAAGTCATATGTAATAACACAGTAATAAATGAAAGGTATTCATCATCACACGACTGCAGACGTCTATATAAGATCACAGAGTTTTACTAAGTGTAGGATTCAGTGTAACTTGGACTACACATCAACGCACAAGATATTATGAGGGGAAAAAAAAGTTTCATTAACAAAATGTGGAAAAGGAAGTCTTACCATCCGTGTTCTTATCCTCATCAAACCTTTCACCGCAGCCTCTGTTATAACACAACAAAGCCATTCTGGTCTGACTGGCTCTCAGCTTCTTTTCAGAACTTCTCTCGAATGAAACAGTTGCTCTTCTGGTCGTCTCCTGTGTTTGTCACTGACTCCTCCTCTTGCCTTCTTCACACTCCAGAACTTTTAGTCATGAAGAAGGAGAGATCCAGAAGGAACGAAGGAAATCAGAGAGGCAGGGAAAGGAGCAGAGACATGGAGAGCAAGAGCAGAGAGAGGGAGAGAGAGAGAGGTAGAGAGAGAGAGGAGATAGCCTGAATGAAAGCTATAAATAGTCAGGAGCCTTGCAGCTGTTGGGTTTTATCTGAAGAGGCTGACGGTCCTGATATGCGGGGCTGGGAGAGCCGAGCGCCTCACGCTGACACAGAGCAGGAGCAGACAGAGCGAGCCAGCAGCCCAAAACTGAGCCAAGGTATCCAAGCTAGTTCACTGTTTATAATCACTTTTAAAAGTACTACATTTTATTAAGATTTTGACACAGAACAAGAGTCTGTGATATTTATCACCATGTAGCAGAACACTACTTCTACATTAAGACAAAGGAGCATCTCTAAAGAACAATATGAACATGCACAAATGACATATACACAAATAAATAATAAATCTTAAGATCCTGTTATTGAGGAGCTGGCAACCAATCAAAGCTGAAACCCAGTGTTCCCTAAAGACGGTGTTTCTCCTTCAGAGACGATTCCAAGTCAATCTCTTCAGGAAACAAAGAACGGCGTCCAATCAACCCCTTGAAGAAACCTCTTCCCTAAACCTGTATGAACACGTGATGGACTTTTGATGGACTTTTATCCACAATGACCTGTTTCTATGGAAACTTTCTGTACTGTCATGTCCTGCTTGGATATTTTCTTTTTTTTTTAAGGATTAGTAAGAGGAAAGGACTTCTTTATATGACTACTATCTGACAGAAAACGAAGGGATTCACACACACACACACACACACACACACACACACAGACACAGACACACACACATACATGCAAACAGACATGCACACACACACAGACATACACACACACATATACACATAGACATACACACACACACACACACACAGACATGCAAAAAGACATACACACACACAGACATACACACACACACATACACAGACACACACACATATACACATAGACATACACACAGACACACACACACACAGACATACACACACACACACAGACATACATACACACACAGACATACATACACACACACACACATACACAGACATACATACACACACACACATATACACAGACATACACACACATAGACATACACATACACAGACACACACAGACATACATAGATACACACATACAGACAGAGACATACACACACAGACATGCAAACAGACATACACACACACACAGACATACATACACACACACACAGACATACATACACACACACACACACACACACAGACATACACACACAGACACACAGACACACAGACATACACATACACAGACATACACAGACACAAACAGACACAGACATACACATACACACAAACATAGACACACAGAGAGAGAGAGAGAGAGAGAGAGAGAGAGAGAGAGAGAGAGAGAGAGAGAGAGAGAGAGAGAGAGATGGGTAGGTGGGAAGTCAGATTTGAACCCAAAAACACAATTACAACTCTAAAACTAGTTTTACCAAAACTTAATGCATTTGCATTCCGTAAGGTTCGAAGGCAAACACAGACAAGAGCCCACATGTTAAAAATGTCTTTATTAAGAAACCGGCGAGCACGAGCGATAAATCAATTACTTCACAAGGCCTTCATTCATGATTCATGGCAAGAGCTTGCATCACAAATACAGACAGCATAACTGACAAAAACAAACATACAAAATAATCCGAAAATTTGAACTCAGACGAGCACAGGACCACCGAGAAAGTAGTTTTCAGAAAACAGGAAAATACACGCAAGTCGTCAACTACACCCACAACAGATTGGTTACTCAGTGAAGGAAAAAAAGAGCACCATATTTAATAAATCTTTCCAAACAATACACAAAGTACGAATTCTTAAGCATGTCAGATAGAAAACAAAACAAATCAACACATGCAAGAGGAAAGAAAAAGGAAGAAAACTGAAGTAAGGCAAAGAAAACACGTCACACTTGGTCCTGAATCGAGCGTCATTGCAGGGGGGAAGAAAAGAGGATTTTATGGTTCAAACAGAAGCAGCAGCATCGCACCTTCGGCTTTCATGAGTGGCAGTAGGCCAGGAGTCTCTCACTCTCACACACACACACACACACACTCACACACACATGGGCTGTAGGAAGACCAGACCACATCTTGGTGAGTGGTGACTTGATGAAGAAAAAGTGTTGAATGATCCACTTTATCCCTCCATATCACTCTGGTCAGTGCTTTTCCACAATCCAGTACACCATTTGGACGTATACTGTATATGGATAACAGTTTTAATCTGAGAGTTGAAATGACAGACGAGAAAAGCAATTTAGGAAAGGAAAATGACTTTATTTCTTTTGGTAAAAACTGAAAGAAATGAAGTAAAACGAAACACAAAAACTTCCATGATTTCATGTTATATGTATTTACCATGCCTATTAAAATCTTTATATTCTGCTTAAATAAATAGAAAGAAAAATGTACAAAGGGGCTTCTCCACTCACTCTTACTCTCATTTGGCATCAATGATGACGACGATGATGATGTTGATGATGATGATGAGTTAAAAATCTGCAGCCTTGCACCCCGGCACTTACACAGAGACAGTGTACGTATATATCTATATATCTATATATGAGGCAATTCATCTTCAGTTCAGAAGATCAAAAGCAAATTAAAAAGGAATAAAATGGAAGAGTATGGGTATATACATGACTATGTCAGACAGCAAAAAAAAAAAAAGACCAAAAACCACAGATTGAATACAAAAAAAAAGAAAATAAAAGCGTGCATGTGCATAAGGTCTGACAAAAATGACCACCACTTAAACCACAGCGCTGGACTGAAGTGAGAAGAGCCCTGTATAAAACAGATATAATAACGTCTCCGGTGTCAGACTCTGGAGAACGCTCCTGTCTGTGGTTTTAGGTTCAGCACTGAGGTCAGGGTGAAAGCTGGGCTTCACAGGAGCTTTGGATGACCTAGAGCTGCCAACGCCTATAACTGCAGGCCTCAACCGTATCACGCACAGGAGAGTAAAAGGAGCTCGTCTCATTCATCTTTCATCTGGACTCCAACACACCTTCAGCTTCACCCTTCAGCCAGAGAGGATTCAAAGCTTTTCAAACAGTAAATGTGTAATAATGCAATACTGTTAATGTCCACTAGAGGGAGGAACAGGAGTGCAATAAGTGCTATATACTCAGCCCAAACCTGACTTTAACAAGCCATTCATCCTTATTATTAATGTTATTGGAAAGCGACCTTGAATAAGAGAAAGGTGTTTTATAATTGAAATCTTCTTCATCTTATTATTATTATTACTATCATGTTGGATGAACCCCTAAACCAAAATCCATTGCAGTATAGTTAGTAAATAATCCATAGCAAGTAACAGCCCTTTAACCCTCGTGTTCTGAGTGGAACCACAGGATACTCACTCCTGGTGCATCCATTATATATACGGTTCCTACTCTAGTTCCTAAGTATGTGGACACAATCATCATACGAGACTGTGTATACAGCTGTGCACCTCCAACCTAGCAGGAACAGTTTGAAGAACCACCACATGCATGTGATGATTAGGTGTCCAAGATGGAGGTGACTCCATCTGTCATTTGTACTAATCCCTGATCACGCACAGGAGCACCACCAGGCATGAGAAGTCTCTCTGTGCGTCTTTCACCTTTCGTCTGTTCACCAAAACACAGATGGATCCAGCATTTGGTCTGGTCAATTCTCCTTGTTCAGCCCCAAGTCAATACGAGCCATGAGCAGTACAGCCACTGCCAAGTAGCGAGCAGAACACGAGGGCTAAAGGTTCATTCGGACATTTTTCTGATTTTTTTTTTCACCGTTCTCCATAGAGCTTTGACACAATCAAATAAACAGAACAACAGAGGTGACCAAAAACAAACAAACAAAAACAAACAAACAAAAACACCACAACATTCAGCTCTCATTACTTTGACCTGACAAAACCCAGAAGTGCAATATACACAAAGACCTCATTACACAACACACACAACGCTGCTAAGACATGCAAAAAAAGAGCAAACGGATAGAAAAGGAGCAGTCAGAGAAACAGATCGATACAAAAACACAAGGCGACACTAGAAAAATGGCAAAACATGCTCCGATATTCAGAGAAGCAGTCTGCAATGTATGCGTTTCGGGACCTGAAAGAATCATACCATTCACAAACCTGGCACTCGCAATATTGCCTTATGGGATTTGTTCCACTGATCTACTGTATTGTATTGCTACTTTCATATCTTATGTTGACTTTTTTCTGGCCCAGAACTTAGCTCCGCCCCCACAGCAGAGCTGCTCAGCCCTTTTGTTTTTCTATAAAGAGAACTCCCAAAGGGGTCAGATAAAGGTACGGGACGCTCGCCAGGGTTTTTATTACAATTGTAGAAAGCTTGAAAATGACAAAGTGCTCCTTTAAAATGCATCAATAGTTCTGAAGATGAGCATGAAGAGTTCTCGTGGCCCAGGAGCTCACTGTGTCTCACACACACACACACACACACACACACACACACACCAGGTAAAGAGCGGAGGAAACGCCCACGTGTCCTCAGCACACCTCCTTACACAAGCCAATGAGATCAGTAGCACACGGGTGTGAGATCACTTCAGCGTGCTTGAGAGCTGTTCCTGATGCACATCACACACACACACACACACACACACACACACACACACACACACACACACACACACACACACACACACACACACACACAGTGAGGGCAGGGCTTCCCTGTGATGTTGAAAGGGAGAGATAACACAGAAGCAGTGAAGAGAAACAGGCATGCTGCTTAAACACACACACTGCTGTTTTTAAATTGCGCGTCGCCCGTTTTCCATCTGCTACATTCTCGGGAAAATGGTTTTGAATTGCTATATAATTGCGTCCTTTCATAAAAAAATGACTGGTCTGTGTGTTTAAAAAAAAATGGCAAAGAGAAGGAAGAACATTTGCGCACATTAAGAGCAGCCTGCTCACTGCACTGTGATCACACGGCCAACACCGGGGTGTCCTGGGCTTGTGCTCACACTGTGACAACCATTTGGTGACGGTCAATGGTCATGCACGAGCCTGTCAGTTTTGTTGGGAGGAATTTACCAGAGCGGGTCATTTGGATGTGGTGCTTTGATGCATGGTAACTAAACTGCAGAGCGTCACTTTGATGCACTGACACGCCCACAACCACGAGCCCATTTTGCTTAAAAACAAGCAAGTTAGACCTTCATTATTGATCCACTGACTGAAGAACAAGGAAATCTTGTGAAGTAGATTCCAAAGATTACGTTGTGACATCAGAGTTCAGCCGGTTCTCCCAGCCAATGACGGACTGCTTTCCTAAATATGTCATCCCAAGCGTACAAGTTGGTTTGCTCACATCAGTCAGTGAATCAGGGGTAAAGTGAGTGTGCACTGCACCAAACTAATGACAGAAAAGACTACATGCATGGCAGTGATTGATTCAGTCTTGCCACCTTAGTAATGCCTTTTCTAAAGACTGAATAAAACATGCACTTGTCGCTTGCTAATGTGAATGCCGGATGACCACAGGAGAGCTCCACACACTCCCACACACAGAGGCTGACGCGCATGTTCTTACGTGCACATGCCTGACATTTCCCTGCTCTTACCCAAGCAGCTTGGAGCCTTCCTGCTGCCTCATCTTCTCGCTTTCTTCCAGAGAACTGACTGACTGACTGACTGACTGACTCACAGGCAAGTGGAGCTTATTAAAATAAGGATTGCGTTATCACCTAGACGGCAGAAGAGTCAAGAATACAGCTGGAGTTCCACCCCACATGCCATTATGCTCACTGTGGTGACTAGAGCGAGACAGAAGGCAAAAAATCAAAGCCCTTCAAACGGACATCAGCTGCCTCTTCCATGGAAACTGTTCTTCGCCAGCGCTTCCATGACAATGCTCAGAGTTCGCAGATATTTGTTTTATCTGAGAGATGAAAAGAAAACTTGGCAATACAATTTCAGGCACTAATTTCTTTGAATAATATTGGACAGAGTTCTTCACTTCCCTCAAAGCCAGAGAGAGGAGAGAGGAGAGAGAGGAGAGAGAGAGAGAGAGATAGAGAGAGAGAGAGAGAGAGAGAGAGAGAGAGAGAGATAGAGAGAGAGATAGAGAGAGAGAGAGAGAGAGATAGAGAGAGAGAGAGAGAGAGAGAGAGAGAGAGAACTGTAACATGGCTCTGTGCCTGGAAAGTGGGAGGAGGTGTAAAAGAGATAGCATATGTTCACAGCAAATTGAAATCACAACTGTTAATCTGGCAGCTTTAGTTGCAGAACACTGTTAATAAAGAATAAAATCATGTCTGCTTTCATTTAAAGAACTCATGGTGCTCAGATGAAAATAACCGACACGAGTCACACGACGGCGCCCGTTCTTACGGCTTCCCCGCCACACCGTGCCGTATTGAAATTCAAACAATAACGTCTTGAAATCGGAGCATGATGCATTTTAGAGAAAGCTGCAAATGAAACCGTCTCCGTTTCCCCTCGAGATGAAAGATGCACCGGTACTGGGTTAGTGGGAAGGTGTCACTTCGGTTTTCTGCTTTGTCAACTTGAAGAAAACGGCTACGTTTTCATTAAAACAAGGTTCATCTTTTAAACTATTTCATCTTGCCTTGGCTGACTTCCTGAAAAGGAAGATATTAAATAAGGAGCCAGTTTAGCAAACTGTGTAGATCTTGTGATTTGTTGGAAAGTTGCATGCTGTAGCAGAACAGCCATAAGCCTAATCAATTCAGCTTCTAATCTGATACAGGCTGTCAAAATGTCAGCCAAGCTCTGCGCCATTCAGATGGAATGAAATCTTTAATTGCCATTTTCCTACCTTTTCCCTTTTGGAGGTGGGGGTGGGGGTGGGGGGGATGCAGAATTTAAAATGCTTTAAAAACTTTAATTCTCGTTGAGATTTAAGGAAAGGAAAAACATTTCAATTCAGGATAACCTGCAGTTTTTAAATAGTAGTAACTATATATATATATATATATAGTAGAAAAGGTCAGACGTTCACCATGTGAACAGTTTTTTCCAGGCTGTCTCACATATTTGCATATGCATGCCTGTTTCTTTTTTTGTTTGTATCACTCTTGGCGTAAAAAAGGGTTACCTAATATTTGAAAAAAAAAAAATCTAAATTACTAAAAAAAAAACGATATAAAATTTTTAGAGCCCTGTTGCTTTAAACGAAGGCTAGTCACTGAACATTTGAAAGAATATAAGTCTTGTGTAATATCCGCATTAACATGAAGTTAAGACCCTGTTTACAGGAGTATATATAAAACTGAAAATGACAGAACAGGTCATGAGTAAGAGCTTAAATAAAGGAGGTCCAACACACCAGACCTCCCTAATCTCTACCTTTGCATGGGGTACATATGCACACGATACGGACACTTTAATCTAGGGCAGAGGATCAAACACAGGAACTACAATGTTCTTAAAGTGGCAGGAGGAATTAAATGGATGCAAGTCAAGAGCACAGGAACGAGTGTGGGAGTGCCAATATGGCTTTCCAGTGCGTTCGTCTTCCAAAGCACAGGATGGACAGATTACCGAACGGTTTTAAGGTTGACCAGAAAAGTGAGGCCGTTGCCAAGAACGAGGCGTGGTGCCTGAATTAGTGAAAACGCATCCAAACATGCAGAGACCAGCTCAGTGTATGAACAGAACAAATCAGCGACAAATCATCCACACGAAGGTAAAACGACTGGAGATGGCAAACACCACAATTTACTGGAGATTACAAATAAATCTGGTTTCCTTCTCAAAGGACATGAAACCAGAGAGCTCAGCAATGATTCATTCAAAGAAATGAAATGACATGTCTAATGCTGGGAGAGTGGGACTAACCAGACAGGACTAGCTTGGGTGGAGAACAGCGTCCCGGTCCTGCCTGTGCCTCCACACCCAGCTCGAACCCAAACAGTGCCCAGGGCCATTTTAGGAAAATAGCAAAGCAATGTCGTCACTCCTAACCTGATTTAGAAACAAAAGACATGCCCAAACACAATCCTCAGGATATGGTTAAATGAATGTGTGATGTAGAAAACACTGACAAGCCAACAACAATTTAAAAAATAAGTACACAATTAAAAAGAAGTAACAGGCTGATTTGATACCCTGTTGTGGTGTATGTGTGTGTGTGTGTGTGTGTGTGTGAGAGAGAAAGAGAGTAAGCCATGTCAGATAGTAATGTGAAGAGTCTTGGCAAAAAGAATGTTCTTGCTTCTCCTGCACTCCTCCCTTCATATGCTTCATCAGTCCTCCTCCAGCTCCCTGAATTCGATGGTGGTTGGTGTGTTTGTCTCTTCTCTTGCTCGATTTGCTCTGTGGGTCATTATGCCATCCTGTTTGGCACGCTGCTACACAACTACTACATAAACTGCATCTGCACCAGAGAGAGACAGAACAGCAGGTTATATAGGAAAACACTGACTCGTTTTTTATACCACATATATACATATACACGCGTACAGAAACCCTTGCCAGTCATGTATACACTCTGCACTCCTCCTCCCTGTACGTACACACCATTACTGACTGCAGCCCATCGGTCATTACACACAATTTATCACTCCCTCCTACTCATCCATCAGTGCAAAACAACCACGGAGCAGGTTTTATTTGGGTGATGGATCATGCTCAGCAGTTACACCAACAGGGTATTGTGTAATACTGGTATTAGTGGATCAAAGTGCTGGGGTTTTTATCCTGTTTAAAATCAGTGCTGCGTTAAGAACAAATCTGCCCTCGGACGCGCACAGAAAAATAAGCTGCTGTCAGTCTTTACAGGGCGAACCAACCGGGACAGTGAGTGTGTGATGCAATGCCACTATCTGCATTAGTTAGTGTTCTGGTGTAATGTTCGTATCTGGATTTGATCTTTAAAAGGGCGTGGCCTAAAAAGGAAGGATTTTTAATATAAGTAATATAACCAGTATGCCACTATAAACACCAGTGGGAAAACCAAACCATGCTGGTCTCTGAATCCAGGTTCTTACAGCTACGCCACTCACCTACATCAGCCCTAACTGCACTTGGAGATCTGCACAAGGCTGTATTTTTTTTGTGTAATTCCTTTACCACAGGTTGTTTTGTGGGTTTTACGGGTTCTGTTTCCCAAAATAAAGCACTCTGCTCCTCAGACAGTTGTCATATTAAAGCATTGCACCGAGCAGCTTTATAAATGACTTCCACATTGGCATTAAAAGTAAAACTCTTTGCTGACTCGACGTTCTTGTCTATAAATAAGTGAAGAGTGCACCTACAATTCATATACCTATATTAATATCTATTCGAGCCAAAAACATATCAGTATTTGGGA
This sequence comes from Hassar affinis, assembly GCA_025674545.1. NCBI lineage: Eukaryota > Metazoa > Chordata > Actinopteri > Siluriformes > Doradidae > Hassar > Hassar affinis. The sequence continues at coordinate 5,192,605 of JAOVYV010000042.1, read as the reverse complement.
ACATTCCTAGCAGACACTGCTTAAAAAAACTCCAGCAGAACTCTGTGGAGAGTGTGTGTAGCTTTATTGTGGTTTGTGTGATACATATGCTGGTTGTGTGTGTGTACCTGAGCTCCAGGAACTGGAGCAAATGGGTTGGTGGATCTGATGACAGGCTGGTACATCATGGGCTGTGGTGTCATCACCGGAACCCCTCCCATCTGACCCATCTGAGGAGGGACCTGACACACAGACACACACACACACACACACTCAAAACCTTATCTACCATTAAAGTCTTATTTTGTGCATAATATGTACTAGTGAACTGTGCAGAACTCACCATTCCATACACAGGCACTTGAGGTGTGGTCATGGGGAAGGCCATGGGGGCCGGGGCCTGCTAGACACAACAGGACACAATGAATAGACATCATGCAAGCCTGACGAGCATCAAATTCCAGCTGCTGAACCACAGACGGTACTGCAGAACGCGTCACAGTAAGTATCTCTGAACAGAACTGCACCACTGGCTTGTTACTGCTCCTGCATGCTCTTATAGACAGGATCCACAAACACACTGGTGCCATGTTTCAGAAACACTTCACTGTTCTGTTCCCACCTCGCAGTCCACTGATGATGTAATCAACTGCGTTGCGCTGAGCAGGACCAGAATAGTCAACTTTTAATCATAGGGTAAGAAACTAAACCTTGAACCCTGAACCCTGTGTTCACACTAGCAAGCTACTAGTTAGACTCTTGTGCATGTGTAGAGACCATGATCATTACTACTTACAGGCCTGGCTAGGTGTAGCCATGAGAAATTAGATTTTTTTTCCTACAAGCTGACAGACTAACCTGTACAACCTGCAGCACAGGGATTTTCCTAGTACCAGTTGCTTGAATTTGTCACTTCACTGTGCAATAAAATGAAAATCCTGCTCCCAGTCGCCGGAACGACTTCCGTAACAAGCTTATATCAGAAACGCACAGTCGCGCCTGGCACTTTGTAGCATGCTTGTATGAATGCAGGGTAATATCCTACATTTATATTGCTTTGTTTTATTGGATACTGAATGTCACGTGTCACAGCTTTGAAGTTCCATCTATATTTATTGTGTGCGGTGCAAAGGAGAGGAAGGGAGGCTGCAGTCTGAAGGAGTATGAGCGAGTGGGAAAGAAGCAGTGTAGTGCGATTAGATTATGCAGAACATGCAGGCATCACACACACACACAAACACACACAGCAACATCAAGACACAAAAGCTATCAACACATGACAGGAGAATGTACTACACAATGCACTCTGTGCACACTTCAAATGTTAATAGACTTGTCTCAAGCAAAACACGGAAGCTCGGTATTTACATATTCACATGCAAAAAGAAAATCTGCATTTAGTTTGCATGAAAAAACAAAACAAAAAAGAAGACGAAGGAGTGTGTGTGTGTGTGTGTATGGGAGAAAAGGAACGCCTTAAAGGAAGAACCTGGGAATTATAGTACAGGCTGCTGCATTACATGGGGTACTTACATAACCAGTATAGAACATTCCACTCTGCTGGGTTAGGCGCACAGGGGGGGTAAAAGAGAGAGAGAGACAGAGAAAGAGACAAGGAGACAGAGCGAGACAGAGAAAGAGACAAGGAGACAGAAAAAGAGAGAGAGAAGGACAGAGACAGAAAAAGAGAGAGAGAGAGACAGAAAAGGAAGGAATGGAGAAGGAGAAGACATTAGACATGAGACATTTGCATGAACCAGTGCTGACCACAGTGGAGAAAGACAGAGGAGAAAAGGAGAGACAGAAAAGGCAGAGCAGAGGGGAGAGGAAGGAGGGTGAGAGGTTAGTCTGAAGCACAGACTTAAATAGACAGTGATGTATATTCGTTCCCATAGAGGGCAGGACATAAAACTAAATTTCACTCTCATCCGAACTCAAAAGCCCAGGAGAGAGCAGAGTGCACACACACAGAAAATAATACTACAGTCCCGTACCTGTAACACACACACCACACACCACACACACACACACACACACACACACACACACTAAGCTGATTTACTGTACACTGTAACATACTGCAAAACTCAGGGAAATAAACCCAGCCTCCACACCCCTCCATGTTACTTTTCGCAGCAGGGCTCATAATGCGTAATTAAATAACGTGTCCCACCTACAGAACAACCTGCAACTCTATGTACTTCCATGTGGATAACAGCGAGTGTGTGACAAACCACAGTGCTCATTAGTGTATTAGAAATGGAACCCGGATGCAGTTTAGCTGCAAGAAAAGGCTGTGAAGGCTGGGAAGAGACAGTAAAAGCAGCAGGTTGGGGAAAACATTTCATTTAAGTCTTAAATATGTGATATTTACTTTATATCTCTGATTTTAATACATAATTAGATTAAATGTTAAGCAACAGCACAAGCTGCACTGTAATACATAAACGTCTAGACAGGACACTCTCTCTGCTTATGATGACCGGCAATGCTTTGTAACAAGGCCCTTTTCTGTTCTAGATCTAGTAACCGGACGGAAAAAGTGTGTTAGATTAATGCATAAAAAATTAAAAAAGGGTTTTTTTTTAGTTTTCTTGTCACTGCTGATCCAAAAAGTAATCCGTGCTAAGCTGGAACTCAGGACGATATCTGCAACTACATACAGTCGTGCTGAACAGTGAAGTCTTCTAAAGTAAAAAAGATTAAGCTTTCTGACAGTTCCGGCTTTCCTGTCACGCTCTCTTACTTGTGCTCTGTAGTACCGTCTGTCTCAGGGATGCTAATTGTGCAGTGACTTTACTGTGTAACTAAAGCAGCTGGAGTCCACAATGGGTTAGGAGGCATTATCAGCTGAAACGTCTGCTACTGTGACAGTGGAGTTATGTGCATCTGGGCTGGGTTTGTGAGAGCAGTGGAAGCAAATCTCCTGTAAAAAGGTAGGTGTGTGTGTGTGTGTGTGTGTGTGTGTTCTCACCATGTGGGGCACAGGCATGGGAGCAGGTGGCATAGGGGCAGGACTCCAGGCAGTAGTGCTGCTCATGGTTTTGGACTGCCAGTTCATGCCGCCGGTCATCTTCTTCTCACCAGGCTGTGTCCACTGCATGTCCGGTCTGCACACACGCGCGCACACACACTCAATATTCACATAATACTTCTACTTCACTGCAGAAATTAGCGTCATTACGTTCCCAAGAAAAATAACCGCTACTCACTTTTTGACTGATGAGCCACTAAACTGCAGATCTGTAACATGACAAAGAAAAGAGAGTAAAAAGGAGTGAGCTAAAGACTCCCAGTACACTCCCACGGTGCTGGCAGCTCCCCAACCATCATTAGGACTTTTCATCATTTTCATTCATCTGCATGTCCACTGCTCCAACACGCTCGCATGAGCATGCTCTCTCTCCCACACACACACACACACACACACACACACACACGATTGACTGCCAGAGACGTATGGCTGAGTCAGGATACGTGACGCAAACTTGACTACTGCGCACATCTCTGATCTATAACCCAACCCGAGATAAACGTCTTGTGCGTCTCATCCATTTATCAGCCGTTTTTAAACCCGCGTGTCCTTGTTAAAGCATGCTAATTTATTCCCAACCCAAAGTCTTACAATATTCATACAATTCCCTGCTTCACCTCATGCCATCTGTCTTGTAAATGCAGTGTGGGGAAACAGGTGGTGTGAAACTCCGCAACAGAAAGGTTTGCATCTTCATAAAGCGATATCGTAAAAGGATGAAGGAAACAGATTTTTAAACAGAGAATTAACAGCGAGTGTATGTTCTAAACACGTTTCCACCTGGTTGATTCACGCGTCGTGACACGTTCTCCACAAAAACACACATGCACTTTAAGATGGATCCTTCTATCTAGATACAGGGGTTAGACAATGAAACTGAAACACCTGACCACAATAATGTATTAGTATGGTGTAGGGCCTCCTTTTGTGGCCAATACAGCGTCAATTCATCTTGGGAATGACA
>JAOVYV010000042.1:5098203-5111637 GCA_025674545.1 Hassar affinis | reverse complement strand
ATTGCTTGCAGGACTGCCCTCTAGTGTCTTGTGGTAAACAAAATAAGTGCAACACATCTGCCACTAGGGGGCAAAATCCAACCATCATATCCAGAGATAGAGTGCAGTGAAAAAAGCAGCATAAAGTTTCCATTCCACTGCTACCTGTTAGAGTAATAAAAAAAAACGTGTGTGAAAAAATGTGATAGTTAAGCTTAGCAGCATTCATTTTGTAGTATTGGCATTTTTCTACACCATATTATTGTTGTTATTGCTGTTAGAATTTATAGAACATTACTCAGGCCAACATCTAAATGTGTATTAATATATTCTGTATTTATGAAATATTAGAATATGTTTATGATGAACTTAGATTTCTTCTTTTTCATTATCATCAGGTATCAGTGTCAGTGCCAGGTCTGTGCAGATTTTGGATTGGAACTCCATCTCCCACAATCCCACATTGCCTACAAACTTGACAATGAACTCCATTTCCCAATTACCAGTCTTAAGTTTGCTAAGCTTCTGATTACAACACCTGGGATTAATGCACTCTCATTCTCACTCAGCAAGTCTGTTTCATTCATTGCAGAGTTTAATTCAGTGTTACTTATCTGTTGATTTTAAACCATTTGATTTCTAAGTTGGGGCGACACGGTGGCTCGGTGGGTAGCACTATCGCCTCACAGCAAGGTCGTCCCGGGTTCGATCCCCGGGTGGGGCGGTCTGGGTCCTTTCTGTGTGGCGTCTGCACGTCCTCCCCACGTCCATGTGGGTTTACTCCGGGTATTCTGGTTTCCTCCCACGGTCCAAAGACATGCACGTTAGGTTGATGTCTCTAAAGTGGCCTGTGTGTGTGAGTGTGTGCCCTACGATGGATTGGCGCCTTGTCTAGCGTTGTTCCTGCCTTGCACCCTATGTGGCCCAGCTCCCCTGTGACCCTGAAAAGAAATAAGCAGTCAAGAAGAATGAATTCTAAGTTTGTTTCTCAGTTTTTGACTGCGTTTTGACTATGTTTTTGTATATTCCTTTGTATTGCTGGTTTGTATCCACTCCAGTTTCCTGTGACTGGCATGAGGCCTAAACCAATAAAAACATGACCCAAATTACCATGTCATTCAATTAACTTTGACAAAAGACTAAGTAAGCCATGTTTCTAGAATATGATATAGGCTTAATATTTTTCCTTCACATATAGACTTGACACTTTGAGGAGCTCAGACATGTCTTTGAAATTCTTTGTTTTATAATGGCAACCAATAACCAATAAGTCTTGGCTTTTAAATGCAGAAAAAGACCTGGTAGACATATACTGCTCATTTCGACAAATATTGACCTGCAGCCAAATGGGTGCAGATAAGTTGTTACTCTGTGGTAGATCATTTGCATATTAAGCTATTCCACTCATATTTAACTGAAATTTCTAAAACAATCCTAATTTAAATTTCATATTCTCTTGCATTCCTACTACAGTTCAAACTTAAATTACCTGTGCATTAGATCAGAAAAATCACCTGTGCTAGATTCCAGACATGCACAGCTAGTATTAATTCATTGCTTTATCCTGCAAAGACTCACTGTGATGGCAGCACACATGGGCCAAATGCATGAGGTTTTGTGGAAATGCAAATAGCACAAAGTGTAGAGCTCTTAAGTGACTAATAGTCTTTACAAATAGATATACATTTTGCCATCCACTGCTGCTATAAAGCTTAGCACTGATGACTTAAACTTAACCACCCCAAGTTAGTGAGCACACAACAGCAAATCACATTCCACATTACATAAACACAATGCAAATAGCAATATGCAATAAAAATAATGCAATGCAAGGGATCTGACTGCTGACAGGCTGGAGTCAAGAGCAGACAATTTGTTTCAGGTCAAGGGCAAAGTTCAAAGTTCATGCAAAATCAAAAGGCAAATCCAAAAGGCAAAGAACATGGTCACTATGGCAGAAAGCAAACTACAAACAGTTCAATAGCTCAGAGAATCCAAAATGGGTAGTAGGGATTAGGGAATGAACACACCAGAATGATGAAACCAAAACACTAAGTGAGAATACTTAACTTGGATTCAAGGGCAAGAGATTCACCATGACAATTGGCATGGAGTCAGCAAGACAGTCGTTGATCTGCACTGAGGAGTGCAAGGTGGGCTTCTTTTATATTCCTCAGTGTGGCTTAACAAGCTAATCAAAGATGGCCATCAGCAGGTGCACCTGATTTGCAAGGCCCTGTGGGAGACGTAGTTCGTGCTTGTAGTACTCCCACAGGGCATTTCATACAAACTCTTCTGGTCGTGGTCATGACACACTTCTGTAAGGATCCCACACTGAATGGAGTCAAGAGCAGACAGGTTTACTCAACGGAGCAGGAAAGTGCACAGGAACAGTTCAAAAATACGAATCAAAGTTTGTTCAAAAATAGTCCAAAAACTAACACACACAAGAGTCAATGAGCTCAATTCAAACAAAGACAGAGCATGGTTACTAAGAGGGAAACAGGTAGAAACTGGAGCAAACACAGTCCAAAGCTCAGAAGATATTCAAACATGAAGGGGCAAGGGCAGGAGAACACCACACTCTAGCACAGGTAACTAGAAACAGAAAACAGAAACAGGAAGGACAACAGTGCAAGCAGGCCAAAATTCAGGCACAAAAGTCAAGCTGCAAAAGAGACAAGATACTTAGCTTTGAGACAAAGATAATCTGGGTGCCGATTGATGTAGAGGCTGAAGCGTGTGAGAATGAGCCTCTTTTATACTCCTCAGCTTGGCCAAACGAGCTCATCAAAAATGGTAGCCGGCAGGTGTGTCCGATTTGCTAGGCCTACGACCTCTGGTGGCTGTGGTCGTGACTTCATGCAACTTCATGTTTTCAAAATGCACAGATGTGCATGCACAGAGAGAAAGAAAAGTTATTCTGTGCAATGAAATTCCCATAGTGTGGTACCCTGTATTTAAAAAAAAGAAAATTCAAACACAGCATTGTGCTAAATTAGATTAAATTAGACTTTTATTTTAGGCAGTAGGCAGCTGCAGTTTAGAGATCAACTGAATCATGCCATGCTTCCTATGACTAGCTGATAGAGCGGTTTTGTGTGTGTTTGACCACTCACATAAAAAGAAAGTCATCAGAGAACTCCTTGAGCTCAGACAAGGCCCTTGAATTTACAATTGACCTACCCATCTTCAGAGGTAACACCATTATCCTTTAATTAATAGATTAATAGAAGAAGTCTGAAATTGATTTCCCTATTGAAACTCCCTTCTGCGTTTGAAATGCATGAATTACCCTTTAACCAATTCTTCTGTTACTTTGGCCTGCTAGAGGACATAGTGAGTGATTGCTGGCCCTAATTCACACAGAGAGTGTGGGCAGTCTTTATGGAAAAGCTAGGGATTATGGTCAGTCTCATTTATGGATACCATCCACAGATCATTGGCCAAGCTGAATGTGCCAATCAGGAGATCAGCCAATATCAGCTTAGATTCTACCAGGACAACCAAGATGACCGGTTCACATTCTTCCTGTGTGCTGAATATGACCAAAACTCCTTAATACACCCAGCCACAAACCTGAATCCATTTCAATGTGTTCTAGGGTTCCAGCCACTGCTTTTCCCCTGGAACACCAGCACCACTGATTCTCCAGGAATAGATGATTGGTTCTCTGGAGTGAAAAGGTGTGGGAGAATGCCAGCTCTCAGCTCTGAGAAATGGCTGACCACAATAAAAGGGTAGCAGAACACAACCAGGGAAACACTGGGTGTGGCTGGCCACTAGGGACCTGCAGAATATCCAGGGGTGCAAGAAACCCCAATCTCAGGTACATAGGGCCAAGTACGACATTACTGTCACTTGCCCACACTCGTTCCACATTTCAAGATTTAAGGCCATTGTCCAAGTCCTGTTCCATAAACCAGGAAAAGAGCATTTTTGCCTGGTTACAGCACTCCAATTCCCATGATCCACCAGGGCCATCCAATAGAGCCGCCTTTCTTCACATGACTGTACGCTCCCCAGAATACTGATCATACACAGCTAAACAGAGTTAACAATCACACACCTACTATTTAGGAGACTCTCTGTTGGTTCAGTGTTTATGAATTACCACTCAGTGTCATTCATTTAATTTTTTTATATTACTACCATTCTATCTGCAATTTCATCCATATGCCTCAGTGTCTTGTTTGTAACATTACTTCCTTATGCGTTTTTTGATATCATCTCTTTGAGAGATAAGAGTTAGAGTGGAATGATATTATGGAATATTGATACCATCATTTCATCCAAACAAAAACCCATGCAATAATTTGCAAAATATGCAATAGCTGCTATATATTCATAATAAGTCATTACTAATTACCTTTGCAGAAACTGATTTCATGACTCTTGAATTCAGGAATTTATTAGAGGATATTATTGTTATATCTTGACATTATTTGACTCAGTTTAATTGTAAACCTGCAGGTAAAGCCTGTGTCCTCATCACTCAGATACACACACACACATACACACACACCTATGAAACCTTGTGCAATCTTAATGATTGACTGGCCTTGTTATGCAGAGGGCGGTGATTTCAGCACCAGTGTTCGTCAGAACTGCGTCAGAGCCCAATTCAAACGAGACACACGCACACGGGGAGAGAGAGAGAGGGAGAGGGAGAGAGAGAAAGAGAGAGAGAGAGAGAGAGAGAGAGAGTCGGGGTGTGTATCGTGCTTCAATCTCAGCGCGGATCTCCACAGGGCGGCTACTACAAAACCTGTAGCGAAAGAGAAAAATCTCAGAAGCGTTTTATTTTAAGAAGCACTGTTAACTAAAGCACTGTTAATCTCCATCCGTTTCAGCACCTCGAACAGCGCACACAATGGCTCCTGTAAGCGCGGAAGGAGGACATGTCGGTGAGTAGCCTAAAGGCAGACTCCAACATAGATATATATGAGCTAATTATAGGTGTGAATAAAATTTAAGCGTACTACAGACAGATTGATTCCATTGAATTACATGTATGTTAATTACAGAGTGCGTAGCGCTCTTCGTGTGCGTAATGGTGGTGTGCCGATGGAAACGCTGCTTTTCAGTGACGCGTGAGATGGCTATAAGTAGATAATGACGTAATTGTTGGAGCTTACCTAATTGCAGTGTACAATGTGTGAATTTGGATTTGTATTCTTGCATGTGTGTGTTTGTGTATGTGTGTGTGTGAGTGGGGTGTTGTGGGGGTATGTTTTTTTCTAATATTTTAGGATCCAAATATGATCACTTGGGTAGGAATAGCCTATATGACCATTTTAACGGTGTGGGGACCTGCACAAAAATTCTTTGTGCGTGTGTGTGTGTGTTTGTGTGTGTGAGAGAGAGAGAGAGAGAGAGAGAGAGAGAGAGAGAGAGAGAAATTCCACTGGGAGAGACACCCACCATGCAGTAGGAAATTTCCAGACCACTATTATTATCAACTCACCTATGTGTAATTAATGCTGAGGATCCCCATGCTACAGTCTGATCACCGGAGTGGACTTTAGTCATCTACAGTCTATAATATACAAACAGGATAAATCTCCTGAGAGCATTTTTGCCTAGGTGTTATTCACAGAATGTTATGGTTTTTCTGAGTCATGCTCAACTACGTCAGTCACGAAGTCTGTGTTTATCTGCTGACTTTGATGCAACACAACCGTTTTACAAAATGTGCTCATATACAGCAAGCAAGAAACTGAAGGTGTAATCAATTCCCAGTAAGCGCCAAAATCTATATACATCCATTAATGAGCAAGTCTGACATAATTTATTCAATAAAGAGACAATAGTATTGGTCAATTCTGTCCCATATTAATTAGGCCATGGTAGGTTTGATATCTAATCTTTTTTACTTTCTTAAAATGACATTAACTTTCATACAGGCCGAAATCTAGATGTCGTTTTCACATCATCTAAATATTTGGATTCACTGAGACATGTAGCGGACTAGGGTAATTTCATTAAACAAGGATTTGTACCATACCGATTTAAGCTGGCAGGAGTTTCCAACTGACATTGATGTGTGTGTGCTTTCTCATTTCTCCCAGTAGAAGTCCCAGTGAGTGTGGCCATAGTCAGCGTCTTTGGTCTTGTCTTCAGTGTTTCTGCCTTCTCCTGGATTTGCTGCCAGCGCAAGACCAACAAGAGCACTGCCAAGACCCCACCATACAAATTTGTCCACATGCTCAAGGGTGTGGACATCTACCCTGAGAGCTTAAATGGCAAGAAAAAATTTGCTGGAGAGAATATGCCAGACCCAATGCAGGGAAAGACAAGCCCAAGTCCCAGCAGCGGACGCCCAGCACTTCACCTCGACCTGGAAAAACGAGACCTAAATGGGAACTTCACATTTGTACCACCTGTTGCCCATCCCAAAGTACGAAGCTCTCCAGATTTTGACATCCCTTCCCCACAACCTGGCTTCAAACAAGGGGGATACCAGGAGGAGGAAACCTCAGAGAGCAATGTTTCCAGCCAGACACCCACACCAGCTCTAGATAAGGCCCAGGACAAAGAAAGTGGTGTAGGCACACTCTCCTTCTCACTAGAGTACAATTTTGAAAAGAAGGCCTTTGTTGTGCATATTAAGGAGGCACATGGCCTGTCTGCCACTGATGAGCAGTCCCTGACCTCTGACCCTTACATCAAACTCACTTTGCTCCCTGAGAAGAAGCACAAGGTGAAGACACGGGTTCTCAGAAAGACCCTAGATCCAGCTTTTGATGAGACCTTCAGCTTTTATGGCATTCCATATGCTCGAGTCCCTCAGCTGGCTTTGCACTTCATGGTGCTGAGTTTTGACAGGTTTTCTCGTGATGAGGTCATTGGAGAAACACTTGTGCCATTGGCTGAAGTCGACCTCACTGAGGGGAGGGTCCTAATGAGCCGTGACATCATCAAGAGGAATGTAAGGGTAAGGCCTATGGACTACTAAAGCTTAAACTATTATTAGCAGTAAGAATTTTAAATTACAGCAAGTGTTTTATTATTTAAAAAGAACATATGACTTAATATCAGTATTGTAACTAACTATCCAATATTCCAGACTAATATATTATAATACATTATATTTATAATATATAATATTTCAATATAAACAGCAATGTTCTTTAATGTTTGTAAAATTGCATCACCTTGTAAAAATACTCTAATATCTTATTACTGATGATAAAATAGCAAGTGCATCTGTACAAAAATCTAATTTCTGAGTGAATGAGAGTGCTTTGTATATACAGTGTATGCATATGTGATGGTGCCTGATATGGATGGAAAAAGGAAAAGAGTTTATATCTGATCTCCTGTTTCTGCTATTCAATAGTGCACAATTAGAATAGCTCAATATTACGCCTACAAGAATGGCTAGCTATAGACACACCCATGAGCCCAAAGACACTTAATGCTCTATGTCTATGTATGAATCAATAAAGAGTTTTAAATGTCTCCTACATTGAGGCAAAGATGAACCACTGAAGCAAAAGCTCTAAATATTTAATCATAACTCTGACAGAACAAACTACATGTCTATGAAATTAGACAAAAGTTTCTTTTCAGGGGATGGAAGAATGATTGATTTCCCTTTCACTGGAGGAAGATTTATGGACTGATGGTCTGTCTGGCTATTGATTAATATCATGCTGATTTTCGTGGCTAGCTGACTCACACAGTGATGCTTGTAATACTCTGTCAAAACACAGAACAATTGGCACTGCCAGAGACATGTCATAATTTCATCAACATGATTTCACCATCATGCATGGATAATGTATTTTATTTGGAACAGTAGAAAAAGTCATAATCCTCTGCTCAGCTCAAAATAGTCGGAGGTAATCACTCTGTTTGACTGTAATCACACGCAGAGGTCAAGGCACATCTTAAGTCATTGCCACAGCTGCAAAAGAACCCCTGCTGTTGGTTGCCATGGTAGTATGTCATCAGATTCACACTTTGTATGTTGGATAGAGCCAGCATTTTCTGTACTGGATAGCCCACGTGAAGAAACCCGAATGAGATATTTGGTCATGTGCTTCTAACAGGTTTGTGACACCTGTTCACAGCAACATAGGATGGCTGCAGATACAGAAGAAAGAAGGGAAACATGTCTGAAAAAGTGTTGTGAATTGAATATGATTAAGTCTTTTCCTCTCTACCCTCTATTCTCTGTAGAGGAGTGCAGGAAGAGGAGAGCTGCTTCTGTCTCTATGTTATCAGTCAACCACCAGCACCCTCACTGTGGTGGTTCTTAAGGCTCGCCACCTGCCCAAGACAGACCACAATGGACCCTTGGGTGAGTAAATGAGTAGGAATGATAGAAGAGTTAGTCAGAAAGAAGTAAAATATAGTTAGATAAAGATTTCATTACAGGAGTGTAATAGTATCCAATATTTTAATATTCTTATAACCATAATTGTACATCTACATTGGTAAATGTTAGAAATGTAGCCAAAATCAAACTGTAGCAACCCAGAAAAATTTGGGGTATTTCAGGAAAATAGGTTTATAATTATCTTAGGCTTAGTAGCCTCACTGGATAGAGGTAAGATAATGCAAAGCATACTGAAACCTGAGTATCTAGAAGACATTACAAGATATGAAGAATGATTAAAGTAAAGGTAGAAGCTTGTTCATTTCTGTATTGTCACGTTTTACATGTTCTGCGTATCTCAAATCCACACTGCATTTGTATATTGAGTAAATACACATGCTTCTACTCCTGTTTTAGACCATAATAGTTAATAAAGCTATTGTCATAACCTTAAAGCAATCAATGCTTCTCAACAGCACTTAGTATTTCCTCTCCATTGACCCAGCTATTGATCTATACCCTTTAAGCCTTACTCTCTGTCCATTTGTGCCTTTCTAGACCCCTACGTGAAAGTGAACTTGTACCAAGGCAAGAAACGTGTATGCAAGAAGAAGACTCATGTAAAGAAGTGCACACCAAACCCTGTCTTCAACGAGCTCTTCGTCTTTGACGTGCCTTCAGAGGAGGGCCTGCGGGACACCAGCGTGGAGCTTCTGCTGCTGGATTCTGATAGAATGGCACGCATGCCTGTCATCGGCCGCCTCCTCCTGGGCACATCCTCCCCAGGCACTGCTGGAGAGCACTGGCGTGAGATCTGTGACCATCCACGACGGCAGATTGCCAAGTGGCATGCACTGGCTGAAGACTAGCTAAGGGCATACAACAAACGCTCAAGAACTGTTACAATACAAAGGAATTGAAGTGGGACTTCAGGGGTATAGGGGACTTATTCTGAGTGATGTCATCTATTGGCTATGTAATTAGGATGGGGCTTTTCCCAAATGGGAGGAGCCAACTGTATCCAGCCAATCAATGATTCCAAAGACAATGTGTAACATCCAGTGATGCTTCTCTTCATACTTCATACAATATCCAGTTGGTCAACACATTGTGCAGTTCCAAATGTCATGTCTCTATCACTGTTCGCTGCTCAATATCAATATCAATCAATCAATGTATGGAAAAAAGTGAAAAAAGAAACATAAAAGTTACTCTGAATATATATGTAAATATATGTGGATGAACCTTATATTTTGTAAAGGCCTTTTATTTTATCAAATTTCATTCTCTTTTAACAGATTTATTCTCTTTTTGTACTTCATATTTTTTTTGGTTCAGGGTATTTTGCCTGTGTTTTTGTAAGTTAAAGTGGCCAGTCATATCTCATATTTCAGCTACGTGGAGGTAGCCTAAATTAGGCCAACCTTTATGAACGATGGACTGCATGAACTTAAGAAACCTGTTTGTATGGGAGCTCTATATGTGTGAGTGTGTGTGTGTTCAATTCTGAAAAGAGAGAGAGCTCTCTTTACAATGAGCACAATGGCGGAATGTAACATACATGTACCTTAATATAAAATGTTAAGTTCAGACATATACACTGTGCCTCCTAATTCTTTCTTTCTTATATAGTCCATTTTTGTCAGAAGTTAGCTGCAGTAATTGTTTAGAAAATCCAAGAACATACAGACAGTTTGGGTTTACTTATCTACCCAAACCTATCCATGCACAGCCTAGACTAGATATTAGCACAATGTTAATGCAAGAGAGGAATCTTTCAGAATTTAGAGGCAACATGACTAAAAGGCATGTAGACATGCCTCCTTTACGTGACTGGTTACTTGTGGGCATATTTTTTTTCTCCTGTTTAAAGAAATAGACCAGCTGATAGGTTAGTGAAAGTTGTACAAATAAATAAATAAATAAATAAAATACCAGGAAAAGCGTGACAAATATAAATAAAATGTTATGACATAAAAATCACTGACTACCCTTAAAATATTAATGTAACAATAATGATGTTTGATATATTGCTGTATTTCAAAATCAGATTTTAAAAATGATGAGCCAACAATTTGAGAGAATAAAGAGGGACAGAGAGTGCTACAGAGGGATGATGTAATGTGTCTGGATAGGATGGCATGTCTCTCTCTCTCTCTCTCTCTCTCTTTCTCTCTCTCTCTCTAGCATCTGCTAAATGCCATAAACTTAAATGTATCTGTCTGTCAGTCTATCTAAATTCCTCTCTCAGTCTCACCTCTCATACTTTAGACTCTGTAACCAAGTTGCTTTATCTGAGAAGGCTAAGGTCCTGTTGGACGTCATGTTCTGCAGCCCTAAAGGAGCTAAAATCCTACTCATCAACCCTTTGTGTGTGATGAAGTTGTGCATGTACAACCAGTGAAATCTTTGTACTTAATGCAAGACATACACATGTATATATGTACATATAATCACAAAGACAAATGTATCCCCAGTCACATTCACATATTCATGAGCATTCACCAGAGAGGAACACAGGAAACATGCAGCCACACATGTTTAAATGCAGTAGTGTTTAAACAATGAAAGAACAAATCTAAGAAAAAAGAGCTTATTTTAAAGAAACAGAATACTTAAAAGTGTCATTCTGTGATGGCACAGTTAGGGAGTGTCATTATTTTGGGAAGGTCGGGCTGAGTTGTACTCTTATAGAAGATGGAAAAGAAGGTGAGGGGAATACAGTGGAGAATGGACAGTTTTACAGGATATTTTGAGTGTAGACCATTTTTTATAACTAAGAATATAAGAATATAAGAATAAGAATATGACACAAGGAAACCTGTGGGATGTGGATCTGTATGGACAGAGAAGGTCCACACCCTTTTTTTTTACTCAAAATACATTGCATTGCTCAAAATACATTTTGTTTGAAGCTTAGCTTAGTCTTACAGCCTTTATGTCATTAGACACCTTAAGGCATATTCAAATATATTAACATCATTAAATAAACAGGGAAATCCATTTGGTAGATAAACTGTAAAGTATACTTTTTTCACCAGGGAACCAATGGGGAAGCAAAAATTTCATCTAACTGCATACATCCTGTTTTCAGAAAGTGAAATAGGAAAAAAGGATCTTGAGAAATTGACACTTTTTCATGTTCTTCTAGAACATGGCTGTTAGAATTGTATTTTTAGCAGTAGTCTTGAGTTCTCTGGATATCTAGTCAAGGACTCATGTATGCTACAGCCAAAGGCCATGAAAAATAACCCATTGGGCAACAGAGAGAGGGGGAGGATAGAAAAGCGGAAGCGAGAGAGATTTTTATGGCTTGAGCATCCAAATGCAATTTAGAGGAAGCCATATTTCACAAGTCGAGCCTGGGCCTTTCTCCTGGGGCTAACACAGTACACAATGACAAGGGTGAGGGGAGAGAGAGAGAGAGAGAGTGTGTGTGTGAGAGTGAGGGAGAGAGAGAGAGAGGCTGGCTATAGAAAAGATGAAGCACTAGGGTGTGGCATGAGAGGAAACAAAAAGACAGAAAAACAGAGAGAAGAGAATAATGATATATATGAAGAAAAAAACTCTGCACTTAAGAGATTAATGAGAGGAAAGTAAAGGGGTATGAAGAGAGTGTAGGGAGAGAAATCAAATCATCCATGGACTATGAGACCTGAGCTGAGCTGAGAAAGGGAAAAGAGGAGGAGGAAACATGTAATCAGAACAATGGATTATTCCTAAGCAGATGGTGGAAATGTCTGGGCAGGAGATGAACAGGAAATGAAAGGAAAAAAGCAGAGGCAGATATAGAGAAAATATCAAAAAGTATCACATCTGTTAGAAGCTGGGATTAGACAGAGAAAGGTAAAAAGGTGCAGAGGAAAAAGATAAGGAAACTATGAGAAAGAGAATAGAGAGATAAAGAATGAAGATGGTAAGGAAATACTGAGAGACTTTTGACTACTTGGTATTCAGAACAGGCTGATAACTGTTTCAATAATAAAACAAAAATAAATTGAATAAAAAGAAGAAAAAAAGAGAAACACTCCCTCGTGTGAATCCATAGTCCTGTTGATATCATGATAAATAATCAGAAATTACATTACTGACCAAAATGAATTAATGTTAGAAATGTTTGTTTAATCTTTTAAAATGAATAAATATGGATTTAAAAAATGCTAAACTACTATTTGAATGGCATTTTGTTAGCAAAAAAAAATTGTCCACCCATAATGTACAGTATTAAATTACATTAAATTAAAATTAAATTAAAGAATTAAAGTTCAGGAGAAACATTTTCAAATGATTACTGAATTCCCACCAGTTACACTGCTATTACACTGTGCAATAGGCAAAAAGGAATAAGATCGAATCATTATATATTTTTTGATATCTTTGTGACCATTGAATCCTGACAGCAAGTGGAGAAGAAATAGTAAAGCTATTAATATCTATACACTGCATGATTCCGTTATGGTTACTTCACACAACACAAGTCCTTGACATTGAAATGTTGAAATGAATCAGATGTATTAGACCAAAAATAGCACCAATGAGTACCACACAAAGCTCCCCAAGGTCTGAGAACCTTTAATGTACAGCTGTAATAACAAGAGTGTGTGCCTTAGCTGGGTGTCAGGAGGCCATTTTCACTGCTCCTGGGGCTGTTTTTCACTGTCTCTCTGAGGAAAATGAGGTCACCTTAAGTTATAACAGAAGCCAATAGCTAATTTTGGGTCTCTATAAACATTTATCCAGGGCATGCACTTTTGTAGAACACTACACCCAAAGGTATTTGTAAATCAAACTCTAAATCTGTATAATTCATCCTTTCAAGAACAGATTTGGTACATCTTTCTCTCTTTCCTTGTCTTGTCTTAGCCTTGTCTAGCCAACAAACAGATATCCTAGATAGCCTACAGGGTCCCTGATTAGAGTCTGAGTGGTTATACTATCTGTGAAGTTTCACCTTCTCTCCCCATTCTATACAGACAAAGAACTCCAGGTTCTTTGGTTTCCTAACACCACCCAAAAACATGCACTTAGGTCGACTGGCTACACTATGTTACTGCTACAGGGGTTAGACAATGAAACTGAAACACCTGTCATTTTAGTGTGGGAGGTTTCATGGCTAAATTGGACCAGCC
>JAOVYV010000042.1:5077154-5087864 GCA_025674545.1 Hassar affinis | reverse complement strand
CCTACACCATACTAATAAATTATTGTGGTCTAAAATGACAGGTGTTTCAGTTTCATTGTCTAACCCCTGTAAGTATGTAATGTATTGAAAGCTGGTTACATATAAAGAATGTAGTAGTGATGCAGAGTGTGTAATTTTGTGGTTTATTTATTTTTTGCTTTGAACTAGGTGGCGCTACTCCAGACATAAATCATAATGAGCTAGGGTAATGCAGATCCCAGAGGCCAACTTGCCATCAGAATTTCATGATTTTTGGCAAAACAGTTTTCAAGCTATTGCTCAAAATGTGTTTTGAGCCTACCCCTCAAAGGTCAACACATTCCTAGGGACACAAAGCTTATATTCTGTGTCAGACAAGTGTCCAGTACCAAGTGTCATGTGGATTGGTAAAGACCAAATATTGATGGAAAAAGAAACTTTGGCAAGAGCTATGAGAAAAATCATTATGGCAGCCATAATGATACCATTTCACTGATGGTTATTCAGCTGTTTGCTTTAGACTTACCCATACGGTAAGACTTTGTGCAGCTTATAAACATACTGCATCACTCTCTGTCATCTGATCTAAAGAAAGCTTTATTGGCTTTCTTAGCCAATAAATACTTTGAAAACATTTAAGGAAGATATGAGCAAAAACACTATAGGTTAATGCAATAACAGCAAGAGGAAATCAGCTTACATACCACAAAGATATTAGTATGTGGAGAGAGAATTTGATATTGATGAATGGGCCAGATGAGGGAGTCTCCCACTGTCTCTCAGCCTCATTCTCTCTCTCACTCTTCCTTTCTGCTTTACTCAGGGCAAATAAACTATGGATTTGTACACAGGCATTCTGTTTCACATATGTTTCTTTATTATTCTGAAAATCACATCAAACGTGTATGTTAAGATATTTCTATAGAAAGAATGTGATATGATGTGATGAAATATTCTCCAATATATAGTATGTCCCCACCTTTTCTTCAGTCATTCTTCAGATGTGGTTTGGAAAGGGAGAAAGTCATAGCAAAAAAAACTTGCTTTCTTCCTTTTTTTAAGTGATAGATACAGTAAATTGTAAAATAGATGTATGAAAAATGTATTTTTCCCCATTAAAAATACAATGGTTGAAGCAAACCATTGCACTTCATTGCTTTTCTCTCTCTCTCTGTCAGATCAGGTTTTCCTCATGCAGCTGCTGGAGTGGTTATTGCGGGGTGTCTCTGGTGTGATCATGGTGAATAACCCTTTGAGTGGAGTTCTGATTCTTACTGCTCTGACAATTGCCAGTCCCTGGCAGGCCCTGCTGGGAAGCTTGGGTCTCCTCTCCTCCACAGTCATGGCAATCTTCATTGGACAGGAACGGTGAGGGAAACATGCACTCACATACACACACAGCTTGACAAAACAGTGAGGCATATGGGTGTGTTTGTGTACCACAGAGCAGAGGTTTCCAGGGGTGAACATGGTTATAATGGAATGCTGGTGGCCTTATTGATTGGTGTTTTCAGCAGTGCAGGAGACTGGTATTGGTGGCTACTGCTGCCTGCATGTCTTGCTGGCGCTGCAACGTAAGACCCTCTCATGCACACACATATACAAACATGCACAAAGTCTATGAATGTCCTACACATCACTCTTTCTTTATCTCCCTTTTAGTACATTTGTACACAGAGGCCTGGCTCCTGTGCTGCACATATGGGATTTGCCTGTAAGTGTGTTCCCCTTCAATACTGTCCTGCTGCTGTATTTGGCCTGCACTGGTATTGAGAATCCGTACTATCCCAACCATCCAGCCCTGCCACAGGGGGCAACACTGAGCATCAACAGCACACGCCTCAATATACCACAGGTTAGGATATCAGTGTGATCATCAGTGGATGCTAGAGCTGTGCATACTTCTATATTATTCCAGACCATTTTTACATATACATAACGCTGTTCATGCTGAGAAATGTAGCACGGACCTGGATATGTGCAGTACCCAGGTAGCCTAAACTCACAGAGACATGGTGAGAACATGTGAATCTCTGCACAGAAACCTAAACTCCTGATTGAATGTGTATATCCATATTGATATCATTTCACTGCTAGTGTCTTCCCTTTACTTTTCTAGTACTTCCATCTGCTGCTCTCTCTATTCAGAAGTCCACACGTCTCAGCATGTATGGGTGTGAAAGAAAAAAAAGAGCCTATTTATAATTCACAGTGTTCCAGTACCACACCTCCTCTGTGCTAGTCTGAATTCCAAAGAATCTATATCCACATTGCTTTCATGCTAACCGGTACTGTGTCAGGTCATCTCTGTGATTTGCTGTTTGCCACGTCCTTTCAGACCTCATGAATATACCGCTTAACAGCATCCAGTACATCCGGCATGTCTCCATGGAGACAACTTGAGCTAAGAGAGAGCGAGTAGTAGAGAATGAGTGTAAGGAAAAATGAAGCAAGAAAGAGTTGTAACTTTTATACAGCTACAGCTCTTTTACTGCCCTGGATCATGAATAGCCTATTGGGCGAATGGAAATTTCCACAGCTCTCCCGCTAGGTTCTGTAACTCTTACTGGCAGTGAAAAGTATTTCTCATTATGTCCATTTTAACTCCAGCTATGGCCTCACATTATTTCTTTTATATATTTATTAATCTGTTAGAATTTACAAAATATAAAGCATTAGCACAAAACAATGAACACTTCAGCATCAGAACATTTAGAATTAATACTATGTAATCAGGATATTCATAGGTTAATAAATGCAGAGTATAAGATTATGCAATTTTCATTTATACATATATTCGTATTTAAAGAAATCATTTTAATGCTGCAATAAAATGCAGCAAAAGACAGTGCAGCTGTTCTTCTATCTTTACAAACTAAAGGCATGGGAACTAAATATAAGTAGGTTATTTATAATTTTAGTTTGGCTAGACTTTGTCGCTGCTCTGAGATGAATGATTGTACATATCTGTGTTTTCTGTTAGCTTGTGCAGGGTACAGTGTTGGGAGTGGGGCAGATCTATGCTTGTGATGCCCTGGTGCCCTCCCTAATCATTCTTGGAGCTGTGCTGCTGTACTCTCCAGTCCAGGCCTTTCATGCACTACTGGGATCAAGTCTCGGGGTACTGACAGGTGAGAGAGAGAGAGAGAGAGAGAGAGAGAGACAGAGAGAGAGAGACAGAGAGAGAGAGAGAAATACTCACTCATCTATATTCATTTTTCCATATTACATTGTGTTTTAACATTTTTCAAGCTTTTCTGGTGCAATAGTGTAAAACCTTTCTCATGGTTGATGGCTGGCCAGAATTAATTGTTTCTCAAATGTAATTAAAAGTTCTAGATCAATGATATAGATACTATTTATCCCTATTGGAATGGAGCCATAAACATAAATAGTAGCTTAGACTTGGCTTACACTTATGCATCTCTCTTGCTTTCACCATGTTTTGCTAAATGAAGAAAATAAAAAAGATTGATCTGTATGCAAGAAATTATTTATTAGCAAGTGCATGGAAATGGTTTAATTAAACATGAAAGGAATAGCATGAGATAACTCCCTTCCAGAGGTAACAATAATACAATAATGGTAGCCTGTAGACATACTGTAGCAGTTTGCATTATGAGGAGCACTTTGCATTATAACAATACATATACACATTTTTAATTGCTGGTAGTGGCCATGGTATTACTGAGATAATGTCCTTCACCAAGGGAGTTCAGTGGCTTTAGCTCTTACTTTTATTTTTTTGTACTTCCCACCCACTCAATAACACCCCCCACACACACACACACACAAACACACACCACCACCCCCCCCAACACACACACAAACACACACACAAACACACACACACACCTCACCTCAGTAGCATCTCTCTGTCTGTTACCGTATGAGTCATACTAGACAGTAATGGTGTGTGTGTGTTTGTTAGAGAGGAAGAGAGAGAGAGAAAGAGAGAGAGAGAGAGAGAGAGAGAGATTGAGAGAGAGATCGAGTATTTAAAATATTTACATGTAAAGACATTGTGGCTGTGTATGTGTGTGAGAGAGGGTCATTCATACACAGTCTATAGGCTTGATAAAGCATAGCTGATTCAGAAAGCATAACCACAAGCTGTGCCCAATTATCTAGCAGCAGCCATGCATGCCTGGCCTCGTAGGCATACGTGTCTGATGGCAGTTAGAAAGCCAATTTAACTAAATCAGAAATATGCAAACTGTTTCCCTCTAAAGGCAGCCACAGAGTGCTGCACAACCTAGAGGGTGTGAGCCACAGAGCATCTGCTCAGTTCTAGCATTTATCGATTAGCCTCACTGATGCTTGTCTGTGCTAACATATACTGGTGTAAACAAACACTGAAGTACTAATCAAGGATCAGTATTTTGTATGCTTAAGACCATGCTTGCACTCACAGATAGATTATCCCTAGCTTCTACTAAATGCAATATGGATCAATAGGCTGAGAGCTCTGACCAGAAGAAGTTCATCTCTGAAAAGAGAAGCAGTCTGTATCATTTTCCTTTGTGCACTCTATCTCTTCCTTCTCTTCTCTGATATTCAATTTCACTTCCCGTAAAGAAAGCTCAGTGAGCATTAAACAAAGTATAATCTAAAGTAGAATAATGTCCCACTAATTCTGAAAACCTGCATGCAAGCCAGTTCACATTTTTTAAAAGATTAAATTGTTTTTAGTTTGCCAACAGACCTCATCTAAGCAGCGACTGAGTAATCATAACTTATCAAATGTAAATAATTATACACACCTCCGTCAGTGGATAGCCGACATGAGTTTTAAGAGGAAGGGGTGAAAGCTTTCCTAAACTAAATTAAATGTGAATTAATGTGGAAAGAAATTAGAAAGTCTACACTGTCAGTCAGCTCTGTCAAAAACACAGGAGCATGTTATATGAAAATAAGAGATATTATATGAAAGGAGTTATTATTTGAATTATTGAGAAATGGAGAATGATGAGAAGATAATCACTGTTTGCTATATGACACTGGACACTTTAACAGCCACTGTGACATTCACACTGAATGGATATAATGATACATTTCCTTCCTCTGTGGCACTCATGCTGCTTCCCTCTTTATCCATTTTGTGTTAAAACACTACCAAGAGATTATGGAAGCCTTAAAATGCACACTGAACACTTTTTGTCTTCTCCTTTGTGAAATCTGGTCTCAAAAGCATGTTGGGCATATAGAACCTACCCCCCCCCCCACCACACACAAACACACACACAGTTTTTATTGCAGTTTATTGGGGATTATTTATTATTGCACTATCTGGTGTCACCTAAACAAGTATGGGTTCCCTTTTGAGTCTGGTTCCTCTCAAGGT
The DNA here is from genome assembly GCA_025674545.1 of Hassar affinis. Taxonomy (NCBI): domain Eukaryota; kingdom Metazoa; phylum Chordata; class Actinopteri; order Siluriformes; family Doradidae; genus Hassar; species Hassar affinis. The sequence continues at coordinate 5,082,541 of JAOVYV010000042.1, read as the reverse complement.
TTCTTCCTCTTATCATAAAAGGGAGTTTTATTATTTTATTATTAGTGAAAAAAAATTTATATAAATGAAAAACTTATGTCTGTATTTTATGTCTTTTGAAAGCTGATTTGGGATAATGTCCATTGTTAATAAAATTTTATTGAATTGAATTACCTTCATAGGGGTTATTAAAAACAATGTACAAGCACCGTAAAGGTAAAAAAAAAAAGTAGTCATTAATTTTCTAATACTCTGAAGACAGAAATGCAAGAGATTCACAATGAAATCAAAGTTGGACTGTTTGAGATGAGCAAAGCTTAGAATAAATATAAACACACTCCAGCGCTAGGAGCCATTTCAGGGCAAAGAGATGAACTCACACATACGCACAGTCACCATGGTGATGCTGAAAATAGGAACGAGATAAATCAGTAAAAAGGCACAGATACGCAATTTAGGTTACTGACTTCATATGACACAGTACGTGGGATGCAACCATTGTATTTTGTACTCTGAAGTTTACAGTACACAGTAAAGAGGTTGGAGTAGAGAGAGAATGAAAGATGAAGAGTGAAGCAGGAAAAATCCAGAAGAAGGCATTAAGTCTAACAGAATATGAGATGAATGAGTCATAGCATTTGCATGGGTAGTGATGTGGTACACACTGAGTCATTATTACTGTCTACTGGCAGTGAGTGTGTGTGTGTAAGAGAGAGAGAGAGAGAGAGAGAGAGAGACATTTCTGTCCTGATGGGTGTGGTCTCTTCCACAGTGACTGAGGGCCATGGCCTTCATGGTAACTAGATCACAACCCAACTGGGTGGCTTTGGAGAGCTGTGGTAGACAACTCTCTACACCATCAAAGCAGTGATTTAAGGAAGATTTTGGAAGAATGGTGTTCATTGCTCCAGACCCTGAGACTTGTCAAATCTGTGCTACTACACACTGAAGCTGTTCTGCTGGCTCGTTGTCACCAAACACTACATTAAAGAAATAGGTTCTTAAAGGTCATTTCTTTCAGAAACAGAAAACAATCCAATGACATTGTTGCTTAGCATCTGGTAGATCTTTTATCCCCAAAGTCAAAGTTTCACTTATGAATCATAATGGTTTGTCTGCATCTAGGATGCAGTTCAGACAATGATTTAGGGCATCTGGGCACAAACTGATGGGATGATAAATGCTAAGAAATATAAACTGTCTGTGTGATTTAAAAAAGGGAGGTCTTAAATCAGTCACCTCACCCCCTCGATATCAAGATAACTTAATCTTTATGGACAGGAAAGTAAATCTTTTGCAAAGCATGGCTGAATTTTTTATAGCACTACTTTAGTTCAACAGAGTTTACATTTTTAAAAAGAAAGACATTCTTTTTTTTATCTTAATTTCAACTTAGCATAATTATATCCAATGTTGTTTCAAGTAAATAAATAGTTGCTATTAATTGCTAAATAGTTGCTATTAATTGCAATAAATTGCTTTAAAAGCATGTGTATACTAACAATACAAAGAAAAAGAATAATCAAACAGTCTCTGCATAAAAGATATGTGTAAAGACATGCATAAAGTATGTGAAAAGACAGTGCAGCTCCTCTTGGGAGTAACAATACACTGCTGATTGCAAGAGAACAGCAAAATATGGATTGCACACTGGAACATTATCACATTTGAATATTTGAATGTCTTTAACTACATTTTTGCCATTGCTGCTGCAGCAGTCCTGTGGTCAGGTGTGGCAGAAACACAGTATAGACACAAAGAAGAGAGAGAGAGAGAGATGTAGAGATATATAGGGAGTGGAGGGCAAGTAAAAAGGGAATAGTGAGCTAAGAAGAGGGAGGGAAGATGTAATCATCACCAATCGTCTCAGAACAAAAAGTCAATTTACTGACTGAGTCTGATCTTGTATTTTTTTAATCCAACTAAATCCAAGGACAGAAGCAAGCAAAGAATGAAATTGTCATATTTTATTGAAACTTTGCACCAACATCCAAATCATCTTCAAACTTACTCTCTTGGTCACCAAGTCGCTCAAGCTCAAAGGTGCTGTAGCTCATAAATAATCTCTACAATCAGAAACCTCTAGGATATAGGAGCTTATTCTCATAAATTACAAGTTTTCACATTTCCATCTCCATAGCAACTAGTCATCAAGGCCAAGGTGAGACAGGCCTAAGGCCTATATTCGTCCATGCACAAAAAGCCCATAAACATGCTGGTATTGTCAAGATGCACTTAAGCAGCAAATTAAAAAACACATTATATCTGGGCATTATAACCACAGCATGTGGTTTTCCATCACACCAGAGCTGGAATATTGCAGTCTGAAACTTCAGGCTTCATTTCTTGTGTTCCTGTGTGGAAGACATCTTTGGGAATTTTGTAGATATGAGCTAATGATCTGCTGTGTGTGAGAGGTGCGTACATGTGTGTGTGTGTTCCTTGTTTTTATATCTTTGTGGTGGATATATTGATAGGAAAATCTGATATTTTTGACCTTGTGGGGATATTTTGCTGGTCGCCATAAGGAAAGAGGGTTTTTGTTGTAGTTAACAAAAATAAAAAAAATAAAAGAGCCAAAAAATAGCATTAATTGGTATAAGTATAGCAGCACAAACATGCATGTGTGTGTGGGGGGGGTGTTCTGGTGCATTCACATTCACATTCACACTCTCCAGTCTGACAGTGACGAGAGAAAACTCGCCAGGCTTAATGTCTAACTGTAAAAGCTAATGTTATTAGTGTTATTAGCTAGTGTTATTGTTCACAAGCTACACTGTGGCTACTGAAGACAGTCCCTCTGCATTCACACCTTCACTACTCTTCAGAGGATGCAACCTTATAAAAGCAAGAGTAAACAAAAGAAAAGGAAAAAGACAAAATGTGTTTGGTGATAAGGAGGAAGAGAAAGAGAAATGAGAAAGATACGGAGGATTTTCTGCTTGTAAGAAGCAACGCCCTTATCACTGTACAGTTTTGGGATTTTAGTCACATATAAAATCACTGTGGAAAATATTGAGTGCACTTGTGAAATCCCACACAGGCTAGTGTCCAAACATTGTAATCTAGTGAGTAAAGAACACCCACAGTTTGTTCTCTGTAGGGTGTAGGGAACCATTTTGGAGACTGAGCACAAACAATGGAAAAGAGGAAAGCATGCCTGAGTCTGCAGTGCCTCCTCCAGGCAATAAGTATTATAGCAGTAAAGTGTACAAAACCTTTAAATACCAATCACATTTTTTTACATATGATAAGTGGCAATGTGAAGAACACATGAAAATGTCTGAAATTTGGAAAGGAGCATGACAATTCATCTTTTATTTTCTCTGTCATTTCTTTGCCTCTTCTCCTATACTTTCTTTCTTTCTTTCTTCATTGCTTCCCACTGTCTTTCTTTCTTTCTGATTGATTGATTGAAATATGACAAGAGTTTCAATGTCTCCGTCTGTCTCTCTGCAGGTCTTTCTGTTGCAGTGCAGCAGGATGCTTTATACACGGGACTGGCTAGTTTTAATGGTGCTCTGGGCTGCATGGCTCTTGGAGGGCTTTTATTTACATTAAGCTGGAGAACACATGTGTTCTCCATTGTTTGTGGTGAGACACTCATACTCCTCCTCCTGTGACAATGCTCAGATATTACCCAATTAGTCAGTCAGGCCAAATTCTGCTCTGTTAATCGTCCAGCCTCTGTGCACTATCTGTCCCATTTAGTCTCTTTTGCTTTCTGTTGTTCTTATATAATTAATCTTTCTTGTTTTCCTGTAATTAGCCTTCTTAATCCTGTTTAGTTTGTAATGTGTCCCTTGCTGTTGATAAAGTAATTGCTGTTTTAAGCACTGCTGTGTTTTTAATGCAGAATAATCTGTGATATTCTTGTTTCACTACACACAGCAGACCCAGCATAAAAATGCACATATGTTTGTATTTATTAATACTTGTGACTATGAATTATACCACTCTCCATTTTCGGTACAGCTTTCCTCTCGTCCTATGCAGACATCGCCTTGAGCAATCTGCTGGCAAATGTGAGTACACCATGTGGATTTACTGGTTAAACTCTTTAGTTCTTTTAATTTATCTATATGTCTGTGTTGTGTGTATAGGTGGGTCTCCCTGCCAGCAGCTGGGCCTCCACACTGACTATCAGTCTTATGCTGTTAGTGAGTGGGCGGAGCCCCTCCACATATCACATAGCAACTGGCCAAGACAACTCACCTGGAGACCCCTTACACACTCCCAGCCAGTGTACTAACACAGACAGTATGTCTTTGTAACACACGCACACACATGGTGAACAACATTTATTAATGGTGTCCAGTCCACAAATTCTCTCTACTAATTATGTGTCATCACCCTTCCGGAAACTTCTGATGAATGCATCCCACAGGGAGTAAACTTGGTCTGCAATAAAAAGCACTTCTTAAGATAGAAACATGTGTGGGTAGCCTGATTCAACTCATCAATTTTGCTGTTGTTAACACTGTTAGGAAATATTATTGGGACTAGTTTATGGTTCTCTGCTCTCTGAGTAACGTCCCACTCACACCCTCCCACTTGCACCGAGTTTTCACAGGCTGAGCCACTGTCAGCCCTGATCTTTAAATTGAATTTGTCCAGATCATCACATGTCAAAGCAAAGAAGCCATCCCAACTAAATGGATAGAATGTGTGAATGTTGGATATAAAGCTTAAACGTGTCTAAAGACTAAACCAATCAATGGCAATATCAAAATACAGACGGATCAGTAACATTTCTTCTGTTCTTCTAGTTAGTATGCAATGCAGCTGTAGAAATGTAAACAATGTCTGGAGGAAAAGTAAAACATTCCTCATTAACAATAGTGCCAGTGTAATGTTGGATAGTTTGGAGCAGACACTGTGGGCTTGAGGCCTCACTTGACTTTGACAAAAAAGGATACAGTTGTACAATACAACAATACACAGTTATTCAATGAACAAACAGTACCAGTAACAAAATTCATCTAGCATTGATAATTATATTATATTATATTATATTACATTATATTATATTATATTATATTATATTATATTATATTATATTATATTATATTGCCATTTGACATGTAATTAAGTGGTTTTATTTGATACCTTTTCAAAAATATTACAGGAAAAATTTTAGACACATTTGGCTTAAGATGGCTTTAGGATAAGTTTTTTTTGGGTGGGTGGGTTGGTGTGTGTGTGTTGGGGGGGTGGTGGTTAATGATTTAAATCTTTGAAAGAGGGATTTAAAGTCTTTTTACAAAAACACTGGGATAAATATTTGACATCCCTGCAGTGTCATCTAGTGAATGCACAAGTGTCTATATATAATATACAGGGGTTAGACAATGAAACTGAAACACCTGTCATTTTAGACCACAATAATTTATTAGTATGGTGTAGGG
>JAOVYV010000042.1:5064816-5076890 GCA_025674545.1 Hassar affinis | reverse complement strand
GTTTGTGTTAGCCCTTATGTTTCCTCCATTCTACTTTAAAAGCCTAGGTTATGTGGGTTAATCAACGAATATAATGATAATATGTTAAAAAATGATTCATAGCTTTAGTGTATGTCTCTTCAAATGCTCATTAAAAAGTTGATGTGGTTCAGGCAGAATTTGAGTTTGATATCATGATCTATACCACAGGAAAGCTGAAATCATGACAGCTGAGTTTGAGTCAAAACGAAAAGTTTTTAATGGTGCTGTAAACAGACTTCATTCCAGTACAAAAAAAAATCAAACATAGTCTTTAAAAACATCCAACATAAAATTACAACATTAAATATCATTAGTAGCCCAGTCTGTAGGCTTTTTATTAAACAAACATCCAAAGTAGTGCAAAAGTTAGCAGAAAGACATTTTTAAAATACAAACATGCAAATAATAATGTAATAAAGAAAAAAAACAAATATCCAACAAAACAATACCTACTGTCAGATGAAAAATCAATTAGCTATGACTTTTCTTTTGCCAACCTAGAACTATGAGAAATTGTAAAATAATGTAATATAGTGTATGGGTGGGTGTGTATCCCTGCATGCAGTTAAGTGGGTTGAAGGTGATAAAAGTTCTCCTTCACAGAGATATTTACACACTGATGTGTGTGTGCGCGCCTGTGTGTATGTGTGTGGGTAGTGATGAATCCTGCACACAAAAGGGGAGGTATAAAAAGCCTACGTATAATGTCATTCAGCAATTTTTCATGCTAATTCCTGTAGGAAAGAAGGCCGAGACTATTCATATTGTGCAAGCCGTATATGTGTGAGTGTGTAAGAAGCTGTGCATCTACCTGCTTACAGCATAAGAATTAGAATAATATCTAAGCAAATGTAAGCACTTAGCACTTAAGTGCTGAGCAAATGTTTGTGTGATTTGTGTGCGTGTACAATAAATGAGTGAGAATAGAGCTATCCTTGAAACACCGTCTACAGTAGCTTAGTCATTGTGCTTTATGCTCCTAACACAATCACAGAAGCTTGCAGTCACTCAGAATGAGCTACAGAGCATTACCACTAAAGCTATAAGACATAAAGAGTGGCAGGTTAGTGAAGAAACCAACAGAAAGAAATGAGCTGAATGTAATCATGCTGGATCAGGTTTGATATAGTGATCAACGGCAGGTATTCATTAACAATCGTTAAACAAGTGTGCAGACTAGGTCACACAGCAGATGAGATCAGTGCAGATCAACATTCTCCAATTTTATCAAAAAGAGGAGTGTACGTCTATACATTGTTCTTACCAAACAGGAACCTAGCATATATAAAAAAAACCTGTAGCCTGAGTTTCCAGGTCATGTTTACTGAACGAGCAGAGGCACAGAAATAGAATCAGTCCTCCCATCAGGGAAGGAGGGAATATACCCTGTTTGTGGTGTAGTCAAGGCCATATGAAGTGTATATGCATGCTTATTCTAGTGTGTTCATAAAGAAATATGTTTACTTCTAATGATAGTAGAGTCACTCATATATTTCGGTATTAAATAAAAAATGCACCCTGAATGACTTACATATTTATCTTTTTTTATGTGATCTTCAGTGGGATCCAAGATATCTAACTTTTTTAAACTTCATTTATCAGCATGTTGATCTATTGACACCTTGACTAATGTTTTCCTACATTACCCACAATGCCACTTGACTACTTGCTGATAGAGGTACCATTAGGATATAGACAGTGCTTCATAAACCTTTTAAGTCCTATAGTCTATACAACTCTTTCACCTCCTCATCTGTACACTCTACTCCAACAGCTCACCAACAGAAATCACTTCAACTTTCCTGCTAAACCTGCCAACAAGGTCATCGCTCTCATCATGTCATAAACCTCTACTTAACCAGCGATTGTTCTCTCCACTACTTCTACTATGTTGGATGTTTCATTTGTCATTGAACATCAGTGGAAATGGTGACAAAAGAAACACATGCTCTTTTATTTCAAGAAATTAACTCCAAACTTTACACTTATTATACTTACACATAAGACTTTTAAAATATTTTCTTCTATTAAACACCTTTGTAGTTTTTTTGTGGAATTTGGCAGTCACCCTTATCCAGAACTTACATTGATCTTATTTATACAACTGAGCAGTTGAGGGTTAAGGGCCTTGCTCAAGGGCCCAACGGTGGCAGCTTGGTACTGCTGGGATTTAAAGTCATGACCTTATCAGTAGTTCAATGTTTTAACCACTGAGCTACAACTTCCCATACACTGCTATCTTCCTCCTATGACAGCAGAGTGGCAGAAGACTGATAATATTTCAGTGGAGTAAATGTTATTATTGGAACCAAGTAAGAATTGAGCACCATAATTGCTAAATATTTCTAAGCAAACAGATTTAATGGGTTTCCTGGTGAACCTCAGACAAAACCTGTTCATCTGGTTGCAGTTACTTCTTCATTTTCTACAGATTCGGAATGAAATCTCACGTGAACGCAGATACAGTTACAAAAATGGAATGTTGAAATGCTACTAATATTAGCATTAGTGAGAATAGTCATGAGTACTTTAGTCTGGACTACACCACAGGATACAGGTCATTTTCAGTGTTACGCATTAGTCGAAACCAAAACATGGACAATGTCAGGTCATATGAAGAAAACATGGTACAGACCATTGCACCACTCTCTTACTGTAACCTCTTAATTAGTGCTAATGGCAAGACTGTAAACAAACAGCTCTGTTAACGATGTTAAATGGAACGAATCATTCGGGAATAAATTTAATTCATCGCTTTTAAAGAATGCACCAGTCATAAAACTTATAGTGCTAATCATGGAAAGGCTAGTATGGAGTAGTTAGCCTCAGGCTAACCAGGCCACAGTTGACTGTTGGTCAACAGCATGTTTTGAGCAAAGTGCTTCTTCAGCCCTAAAATAGCCCCATATTCCAATAATTCTTTCAACACGCCCTCATCGACTTCCCCCTTACAGGGAAGTGTGCATTATCCACATGGCACAGGTGGCCACTTGCAACAGGAGGGACTGAAGATGTAGTGGAGAACAGATTTACTAGACAGCTAGCTGAGTACAGTACATCATATATAGATGAAGTAGTGGCTACTTTAAAGAGCCCATTTCAAATGGGCAAAAATGTTTGGGCAGTAAATGTTATATTTTTGGAAATGCTTAGTATTTTATTGCTCTGTGTTAGATTGCAATGTATTTTGGACAATTTCTGCTTTCCACATAGGGATATTTAACAAACTTCCCAAGAGCCAATAAAGTATTAGAATACTTTGATTGGTGATGTATATTATATCTAAATGAAATGTCAAAAGGGAAGTGGATGTGGGATTGTTGAAAGATACATCAGAATGCAGGATATGGTCTTGAACTTGACACCTTCACTCAAATTGCAGGGCTGTTTAACATGTATCTTTGCCCAAAAAAAGTCCAATTATATCATCACTGACTGACTGTGAGCTGGTTAAGGCTCTAAAGCAGCCTGCCCAGGATTAGTCCCTCTGTGGAGCGAGCCTCTCCCCTTACAATCTCTAGAAAGCCCAGCTTAGTGAGGAACTCCAGCCTTAGCCGATCTGTGGGCTGCACCTCACAAAACACACCCTGGGAACCTGTAGAGAGAGGGGGCAAGAGCAAGAAAGAGAGGGAGAAAGAGAGAGAGATAAATGGACGGGTAAAGTGAGATGAGGGCCAGAAGACAGAAAAGACACAATCAACAAGCAGGTGATTACATATAGTTTTTAGTTATCAAGCTGATTTTGAAATGCCTAGATTTGGATGTGAAAGTTTTAAATATATTCATTTTAATAGGTTTCTTAAATTCTGGCTATAAGAAATTTACCATTTTACCATTCAATTTCAAGTCCTTTAGCATTGAGACTTCATTTTAGATGTACATTACATGCTAGATGAGTGTGTAACAGTTCACAGGATATTTTATTACCATTACCATTTTTTTCGCTTCTTTTTTTTCCTTTTTTCCAACAATTATTGGTCAATGGCATCATATACTAAGGCTTCATCAATTCACATGACACTTAATATGGTTGTAGCCCCACATCAGAGTATAAGGTTTGTGTCCCTAGATGTGTGTTGTCCTTCATGCTAGCATCCCTTGAAATAGTGTAGGCTCAAAACACTTTTTGGGCAATACCCCGAACCATTGTGCTAATTATTATGAAATGTTTATGGCAATTTGTCCTCTAGTAGGCGCATTACCCCAGTTCATTATGATTCATTTGTGAAGAAGCACCACCTAGTGAATGTTCAAAGCCAATATCTAGCAGGTCACTGGCGAATATCTTGTGATATAAACACCCACACTTCACAAAATTTCACTCCACACATCATTACCCCAATCTTCAGAGGCACATTTCACGAAATTCCGTCCATGGTGGCATGGTAACAGACACATTTCAATATCTCAAGAACTGCTTAAGCTGCAATTTTGAAATTGCACACCCTGTATCAGTACCACATGCATTAGATGTCCACCAAATTTCATGAGATTTTGTTCATGGGGGCACTGCAACTGATCCATTTCCTTATTCCAAGAACTCCTTAAATCACAATTTTGAAATTTGGTATGCTTTACACTTCATTCCTGCTCTTTCTCTCACTTTATGCAGCAGTCATATAATACATCACTATGTGGTACATCTCATTCTTTGTGCTGTTTACCAGCAAAATGGCTGATTCCTACTGATCAAGCCCTATACTACCAGTGGTCATGAAGATAATGTCAGATGACCTAGTTGTTGTCTGGGTGATAAAATGACATGAATGTCAAAGTTCAAGGGATGTCAAAGAGTCTTCAGTTCAGATCATCTTTCTGGTGCTGAAAGTCTTTTTCAGCCACCTCATTTGCAGTGAAAACACACAGAACACCGGAATGGTAAACACTAGCCCATGAGCTGTTTCTTACCGTTAGCTTTGAGTGCTGTGAGCAGGGATGTGAGAAGGCTTCTGCTGACACTGCAATCCACCAGTTCGGGCAGGGCCTCAAGCCGGAGCTGAGACGGGAAGTGGTACAGCAGGGAGTCTGGGTAGTCCTGCTCTTCATGCAAACTCAACAGCGCCTCCTGTGATTAGAGGGAGAAATGAGAAGAGTGAAGGGTTCATGTGTAAATTCTTGTGTTCTGTCTGTGTATGTGTTTGTGAGACAAAACATTTTTAGTGACATTTATAGGCAGACTGTTTATCCAGCAATACAAGAGTGAACACTACTATTTCACTTTTACTTTTATTTAGATATTTGACTTAATGGAAAGCTGATCAAACCATTATCCTGTGATATTAATCTCTCCTGAATTGAAATCTGACCTTCTGGGCAGTGTGTCCGCTGGCAGCATGTGTACGTGTGGGATATTTGTCTCTAATAGCTGGCAGCCAGGTGGCCTGGCACCTCTTGATAAATGACCGTACATCCAGAATTCCAGCAACACACCCACACACGCCCAACTCATCCTCCAGAACAAAGCTGTACTCTGGGCACAGGGCCAGAGATGCACCCAAACACCTGAACACACACACACAAGCACAGACACATTCATAAATATTCCTTTGAAGGTCCTAGAGGTACAAGAGTTAGGAATTATTGTTATGAGAGTACAGGGAAAAGAGAAACTTGCATTTTGCCTCTACTTCTGTGACATTTGCATATTTGTGTAAACAAATGTAACCTGTCACCGATGAAGTCTGGATGAAGCACAGTCAAGTCCTGAGCACCTCTGGTTTTCTGATAAAGCTGACGCACCATGCGGTATAGGTCCACCTAACAGCACACAAACATCCAGTAATTATAATGCAGATGTGTATTGCATTAGTGCATGGTTAATATTTTCCCTATTATTTGTTATTTATTATATCTCTTTCAGTATAAGATCATTTAAAAAATTTTAGTGTTTGCTGAAAGTGTAGTGACAATACAACTAACTACTAAACTACAAACTATTTTATAGTCTATTCAAGTTTGGAAAGTATGAGGCAGAGCGCACTGTGAAAGAGGAATATTGTTATTGGTTATGAAGCTGCAAATTTACGACACAATTGCGTATCACCAAGAAAAGCAGCATGGCCTTGGCTGAACATAGTATATCTAACCTTGTCTTTGTGCTGGAAGGGCCGTATATTGTAGAGACGAGAGGTGGGGAAGAGAGGAGGGGGGTGGCTGAATAGCTCACTGCTGGTGCCTACAGGAAGTAGCATCTTCAGCAGACACCAAATGGAGAGACAAGAAGAGAGAAATGATGAGGAATATAGTGCATGAGCCATGATCAAAATGCATTCATGCTGTATTACTCTGCTAAATGCTCAAAGTCATTGAACTCAATGGTCATTGCCATACCTGCACTTCCCCTGACAGCCCTCCTTTAAATACCCAGGGCTCCGCCTCCACACCGAGAAGCTCAGCCCCTGACGAGGCTCCACACCCTGTTGAGAAGAAGCCACAAAGTCTCACAGCACGTACAGTTACACGCATGTGCAGTATGGCATAGATATGAGAAAGATACTCACAATGAAAACAGTTCTTCCAGGAACCCAGTGAAGAACTGTCACTTATCACCCGACCCTCTGTAGATGAGACAAAGAGAGAGAGACATATCAGAACAATTGAAGTCATTTTAGGTATGAAGCAACACTCCCATATACATACAGGAGTAATGAAAATCAACCAAAGTCCACATTTACTCTTTAGTCATTCAATTTCTAATCACCCACTCTCACCCAGCCAGCTGATGAAGGCCTTGGCTACAAGCAGTGTGTTTCTCAGATCCCAGACATATGGATAAAGGTCATAGAGCACAGCTCTGTTCACGCTGTTCACCATGCTGCCATGCAGAACCGCAATCTCATCACATGCAACGAGAAACCGGCCTGCCCGCACCCGCCACTCCTCCATCTGAGGGGAAAATAGGATTTATATTAGTTAAGAAGGAAAGAGATGGAAAGAATCTTTTATTGTAAAAATGCCTTTTATAAATTAAGAGAGTTGGAGAGGATCTCTTTTAGAGGTGGCACTCTATCATTTTTCCTTTTACTGATACCAATACAGGCACTGAAACTGTATATATCTCTATATATAATATTGATACTGGGTTAAACTGAATCTGACTTAATTTAGCAAAAATCTGGGCAATTTAGAACTATAAAATATAGAAAAAAGTGGTAAGACTGGAAGAAACTTTATAGTCACTTCAATTTTTTTAAACATGCATTTTTGTGAGACATCACAAAAACGGGAATTAATTTGAGAACATTTGACACCTGTCTAAGGGAGATTTGGTAATAAATACATAGTTGCAAAGTTATTGCATCATAAAATATAAGATCTCCAATTTTCTTCTTCATTTTCAGCAATTGTTTTACCTTTGTCATAGCAGCTAGTAATACTAAGACTATCCTAGAAGCACTGTATGCATAGCTGAAGTACACACAGTGCACCACATACACTAACATATTCATTCAAACCCTGGACCCAGGAGACACTGATGCTACCTGCTACTCCACAAAGCCACTTGTTTATTATTCAATATGGGAAAATGTTTTGGTCTTCATATGATGACTTTGAACAGAACAGAATGTACAGAAAACATGCATGTAACAACAACTTCCACACATATTTCTCTCATCTAGTCTTTGTGAATCCTGCACACACACACACAGACCATTCAGCATCACAGACAGAGACCTTCTGTGGTTGCATCTTCTTGCTGCTGCCATTGACACTGACATAATGGCAGTGGCATTTGAGCCAGGTGAGTGCCTGCAGCAAGCTCTGGGCAGGTGGGCCATGCTCATGTGGCAGGTAGTACAGTCCCACCAGCAGTCGCACTTGAGCCTCGCTGAGTGGAGATTTCCCAGCACACAGACCCTTTCCTGAGGCCTTCTCCCAGCCTTGGCCACCAGGCACCAGCTCCTCATGCTCAGTCTCAGCGGAGACCTTCAGCACTGAGGTGGAAGAAGGAAGCAGAGCCCCAGCAGCAGACAGACACTGGGCTCCATGCAGATTGTCTAAGCTTTCAGGAAGATTAGGTTTGGAGGAGAGTGCAGATGGTTTGTGCTCTGTAGGCCTGTTCTGCCGCCCTGTGTAGAATAGGTGTCACAAATGAAGAAATCAGCATTGCATAAATTGCATAAATTGTTTGCAGAATAAACTTTCAGACTAAATCACACTGCTGATTTTATAAGTGCCCCAGAAATCAGCTCTTAAATTGTACACTGACAGAATAAAATACAAATGAGATGCTAATGTCTCCAGTAAATTCAGTAGAATTTCGATTAAGGGAGCTGCCATGCAAATATGCGATGAATCATTGCGCATCTTGATTTTTATCTGTACGCATTTGCAGGCAAAATTCTCATCTGAATGTCTTTCTACTGTTGAAATGTTTCCTATACATTTTGGCTAAATGAGCCTTCTCTAGCCTGAGGAAAAAGACATAAACTGAAATAAAATAAACACTGTATTTTCATACATTTTGAATTATGTATCATTTTTAAATTGCATTACATGTAAAACTATATTTCCTACTACAAATGCCATGGCATTTTATGGAAATTTATGACAGGCATTTATCAGTCATGTTTTTAACACTTTTCTGTGTTAAAATGTAAAATGGTGTTCAATTGAGCATGTAGCACACCATAAAAAAGTTCAGATCACAATTACGACAGCCATTGCTTAAAATAAAAATTTTTATGCAAGGTGTTTGGTATTTTTGACCTTTATGTATTACACAATATTTATATGAAGCATATGAGAAAGACCAGATATGTCATTTTGTGGATTTATGCAGAATTGTAATGTAAAGAACTGCACCTGGTACTTTGTCTTATTACAAATACTTTACAACTGGTATGAGGGGTATAACAATAGCAACTAACATGTATATATAAACATGTATTTGTTTAAAAAAGCAAAAACAGCAGAAGTCCCTGATGAATCAACTATATATAAGAATCAAAGACAACAACAATCAGTTAATCAATATAACACAAAAGTAGGCTGCGTATTTGTCTCTAATGCATGAATGGTGTGTTTGTGTGTGTGTGTGTGTGTGTGTGTGTGTGTGTGTGTGTGCGTGTGTGTGTGTGTGTAAAATACCAGGCTGTAGAGGTTGGTTCAGCTCAGTCATCCAGTCCTTCAGCGCAGCAGACAGAGCTCTCTCTGGGGAGTACTCATGCCCTTTAGCTACACACACATACATAGCTTAGTTTATGATTATACTACAGGTCTAACCTTAGATTTATTTAATTCTTGGCTATATCATTATCATACCATTGCTCTTTGATTCATTAAACTAGCTTGTCAAGATAACTCTATCAACTTTACCAACAACATCCCTGCAGTGATTCAGTATTAAGTGTTGAAGGTGTTGAACGTTTAACGTTTAACATGGCATTTATATGTTCATCAGGAAACAGGTGATAAACAGATCATTAGAGTACTGTACAATGCATTTTAATCACAGTTATTCAACAAACAGTGAAGTCTAGTGTTTCTCTAACCAAAGCTAATAAACCCAACAGTCATTATCCATAACGTCCCACTTTTAAATCAGCACTGTTTAATCAGAAAAACAGAGATAGAGTGTATGAAACCAGTGCTACAGTGTACATGGACGTGTGTTAATGTCTTTGAGCCCTTAGAATGCCCTAAAGTTAATCATATTATGTGACGGATCACTTGGTTCTGTCCAAGTCTTTCTTTTTCATCCTGTCTCTCATTGAGCTCACAAACAACCACACACATTTCTGGCCATTTCTCACAATCCCTCTGTGAGTCATTTGGGTGTCATGGCCAAATTAACCCACCATCACTTCTTTCATGAAATCATATCCTCTGTCTCCCACACAATCTATTACTGGTCTTGCCTCTGCCACTCATCTTTTTCTCTTTTTCTTTCATTCATTTACTTTCCATCCTCTCTTTTCCTCTTTCTCATACAAACATCTTTCCTCTCACCTTGTTTCTTCTCCTTCCCTGCTTTGTGCCATGTCCCAAGTGTGTGTAGAGGGATGTAGTTTGCTTCAAATTCACAGTTAGGGTTTAGCAGGAGACCCCTGAGATGAGCTTGGAGGCCGGGCGGACGACCCTTAAACGGCCCCAGGAAGACACGGCGTGAATCGTAATCATTTGCGTGCAGATTGTCCCAAACCAGGGGAGGGCGCTGTAACACTGACTGCACCTCCATCAGCGAATCAGCACTCAGCTCTCGAGAGATCACCTTGCTTCCTATTGGATGAAAGACATATAAATATATTAATCAGGATTTTCTGAGGCTATGACCATGAACAGACTGATCAGTGAAGATGTTATGAATATGGAATAACAGTGCACTCACATTATAGCAAATAGAAGAGGGAATTCAATATAAGATCATATAGGAATCAATGCAATAATGGTATTATTGTCAGTTACATGCTTTTTCATTAGTATTATATTAAGATATTAGATGCTTACAAGCACTGTAATAATTCATGCATTCACAGTGACAGAAAATGGTCTAGAGATATTGTCCTAAGTTGGAAATGGACTGTTTTCTTACTTTAAAAACTGATCATATATCCCTATGCTCACCAGTCCAGATGACCGATATGCCAGGCAGAAGATCTTCTCCTACTGTCAGCAAGTATGGAGACTTGGACACACTTGGAGAGCAGAGTGAGCCGCAGTACTCTGCAGAGGGAGAGAGAGAGAGAGAGAGAGAGAGAGAGAGATGGATATATATTAGCTGGGTAGATTTTTTAATCAAACAATATAGCACAACTATTAGTCAAAGTGGTAGGTCACTGGTTAAGTTGGACTAGTGCTCAGAAACTCATGAGTTTAAATTCCAGCACCACCAAGCTACCACCACTGGGCCTCTAAGCAAGGCTCTCAACTGCTAGTTTGTATAAATTAGATACATGTAAGTCACTCTGGAGAAGGGGCCTCCAAATGCCATAAATGTGATAATCACCTTTACTGTGTGAGATGTGAGATGCACCTTTACTGTAAGCACTAGAGATGTGTCGAAAATTATATCCATGATGTGCTAAACTCATAGTTTTTAATATGTTAATTGACACAGGTACTCAACCAAGGTTCTACATCTTTCATGATTCTTAACTGTACATATTATTACTGATGTTTTGTGCAAATGTTTGTGTTGACCTGCTGAGAATAGACATGAAAATGCCCTACCAGTGGGGCAGAACAGGAAGACAGGTGGCTCCCCCAGAAAACAGAAGATCTCATTGGTCACAGACACCTGAGCATGAGCGAATGAAGAGAAAGCCTCAGTATCAGCCTGACACATGGAGTGATCGATGTCATCAAACAGGATGGCAAATGCCTGGCAGCCCAGTTCTGCCACCTAGTAGTGAGGACAAGAAGAAACAAGAGAAAGTGGAGCAGGCTTTGGTATTGCTTAAGGGACTGAGCTAAACAGGAGATATTTTAATCCCAGCAGGCCACTGGTAAGCTAAATGATAAAGTAGGGCTGTGTGGGTGTGTGTAGGAGTGTGGTTATGTGTGCAGTTAAGGAGGTGGAAGCTAATAATAACTGCCCTTGTCCTGCAGTCATTTCTCCAATGCACATAGATTTATATGCACACATGTGACTGTGTATGTGTATGCATGTATTCATGTACCTGTCGAAGTTTACGCTTGAGCAGTGTGAGGTCGGAGGTGCTCGAGAAGACGATGTCCTGGCCAGGAGACAGAGCATACACAAACCTCAACCCTCTCGACTCAGCTTCATGCACCAGTGCTTTCAGTTGAGCTAGAGACAGAGAGAGAGAGCAAGATGAATGAGGCCAAGAGTAAATAAATACCTGCAACAGTTGTGAAACAGCCCTATACCTTCCTCCTCTGTAGAGTACACCTCTCTCCACAGCAAACGATGCTTCAGGTCATCTTTAGGACCATAGAGATATGTGTTCAAACCCCATCTTTGCATCCTGTGTGAAAGAAAAGGCCATCACAAATAGGCTTATTATTACATAGTATTATACAGGGGTTAGACAATGAAACTGAAACACCTGTCATTTTAGACCACAATAATTTATTAGTATGGTGTAGGG
>JAOVYV010000042.1:5009998-5022529 GCA_025674545.1 Hassar affinis | reverse complement strand
ACCCGGGGATCGAACCCGGGTCCTTCTTGCTGTGAGGCGACAGCGCTATCCACTGCGCCACCGTGCCGCCCACAGAAATGTCTGTTTTTAATATAATTGTTTTTAATCAGAATCATTTCTGATTAAAAACAAGGGTTTTTTTTTCCTCCCTAAAACGTTTCTCTCTGTTTTAAGACATTAAAGATGAAAAGAGATCTGATGTGGCTTTCATTTCATACATCATTAAAAAACTGCAATTGTCACAGGGGTGTGCAGACTTCTGTATATACAGTGTACACTAAAGTACCAGAAAAAGCCTATGCAAAATACATAGTAACGGCACCTATACACGTCATTAGTTGTGTCAGCCAGTGCATATATATAATATGAAATAGATATCTATGGAAGCTTCAAATTATCACGATTTTGCCATTTTCAAGCTTTAATAATTGGAGCTCGTGAGATTATAGCATTCATAGCATTTCGGAGGTAGAAGCAAAGTTTAGATTTTCACGTATGAGCATTTCAAGGGTGTACTGTGACTACAAGACTAAACCTCAAATTTAGGACAGCACCGTGGCCGTAAATAGACTCTGGGTGAACGTGACCAGCATCGGCTGGCAATTATCGTTTCAAGTGATAGGCTAATATCATCGATACCAAGTATTAACTGCTATACCAGTTATTCTGGTACTTCAGTTTAAATCTGTGGAACTATTGAGATAGAGATAAAGGTGCTCCAGGGAAACAGCTTTCATTTCATTAAACAGTAAAATCTTGTGTATATTCTTTTTTTTTCTCTGTTAGGTGTGTCCAATGTTCCTGAGGAGTTTCCCAGTCTGTCGAGTGAGTATCGTCTCTTTGCGTTGTTGTAATAAACATGTTAGATTGGCATGTCAGCCATGTGAATATGCATGAGTGTATTTCTTCTCTCACAGGAAAAGAAGGCATTGTTGCAGAGGAAGGTGAGAGCACGTTTCCTCAGCTGCTTTGTATTCAAATTCATCTTTTCTTCCACTGGGTCAATGGTCTCTTTACATTTTTTTTCCAGCTACAGTTTAATCGTAACTTAGATGAGCTTTCATTTATCTGCTGAACATTTTCTGTGCCAGAGTTCACTTGAGGTGTAGTGATTGTCTCTGCTTGTTTGCAGTGTGGAGTTGGATTATAGCAGCTAAAGGTACAGTAACAAAAATATCCTGCTATGTAAAATTACACAATTAAAGGAGCAGGGTGTGATTTATACAGTGCTTTGCTGGCAGTGTGGCAGATTGCAATCGCAGCACAAACACTGTGCGTGACCTTCACTGGCCATAACGGAGCCCACTCTTCTTCTCTCGTGAAGTTCTCTCGTGAAACGCAGCAGATTTGTGTTCAGGCTGGAAACAGAAATAGAAATCTACAGCAGATGCAGTGCGTGGTGTTATTGTGACTCGCACTGTTTCTGTTTAAAATAATATCATTTCACGCGTCTAAATTGCTTTACATTTAACACGCCAGACTACTCAGTCACAGCTGTGGAACTGTGAGCATGCTGCGGATCTGATTTCGACTGAATAAACTCATTGTATGTTGTAGCATCCCATGGGTTTCCTTTAATTGTTTAATTTCCTGTAAAACACACACACAACCCTAAATAGTTTGGTGTAATTCTATTGAGTTCTCCTCATTGTTGCTGAGATTCTTTGTACATTTCACTCTGCAATTTGTCGACAGCCGATATGACTCTTAACCCTCAGACGGCTCACTACCTTCTCAATGTCAGCCGCAATGGTAAAAGTCTCTACCAGGCATCCTCAAGCAGACCCCCCCATGCCCTGACAGATGAGACATACCTGCGGTGTATCTGTGTTTCCTCTAAGACCCTGCTGAGCACCAGGGCATATTTTGAACTCAAGGTGACTCAGAATGTGCCGTGGACTCTGGGGCTGCGTACTGAGTCGTTCGATGCAGATAGCACCCCTGATATAGACCCTGACCGTGGCATCTGGACGATCGCCTCAGCCGAGAGCAGAATATTAATCAATGATGGTAAAGCCTCTCCGACGCTGTACATCACTCCGGCTAAGCTTGGTCTGTATTTAGACTACACACGAGGCCAAGTGTCCTTCTACGATGCAGTGGCTAAACGTCACCTACACACCTATATCACCACGTTTAATGAAAAACTTCTTTTCTATGCAGCTGTTCAGGTCGGGCTGGAGGAGACTCAGGAGGCGTTCATTTCAACGGTTTAATTTTGATAGTAGAGTAGATTCGATGTGGTGGATTGTTAATGTACCTTCATTTTTAATGCCTCAAATGTGTTCTCTTTCTTATTTCGAACTTCTATTATGGAAAATAAACCCAAGTGGAATGAAATAAAGCTGTACAACTCAAGATCTATTAATGCATAAAGTGCTTAAAATATCAGTCACGCAAACACACACACTGCAGGTTTCTCTTCTGATTCAAATAATGAGGTCATGTGCTTTAGCTGAGTCAGGTGAATCAGAGAAAGGAGAACATAAAGCAGGGGGGAGTGTAGCTCAGTGGTTATGTGTTGGATTACTGACTGGAAGGTTATGAGTTCATATCTCACCACTGCCAAACTGCCACTGCTGGGCCCTTGAGCAAGGCCCTTAACCCTCAACTGCCCAGGTGTATAAATTAGATAAATGTACGTCGCTGTGGATAAGAGAATCTGCCAGATGCTTTAAATGGAAATGAGACAGAAGCTACTGATCTAAAGTTTACACAAATTCCACAGCACTGTAATATCTGTAGTAAACTAATGAGCTGTAGAACATGCTGGATATATTCAAAAAATTTCTTTTCTGCTGAAACTGGAGATCCACTGCTCTAACACACACAAATGCACGCTTATTGTTGTCTTTCTAGTGTATTTCCATTAAATATGTATTACTGAAGCTTAACAATAGACCATACACAATAGTTATCCTGTGCCACATTTTCTTGCCACATTGTGCTATTTATTGTCTTAATACATATTTATTTTTAAGAAAAAAGGCTTTTTTTTTTAATTAAAGGTAGATTTGTGATAGGGGGAGAAAACCCTGATATCCTTCTACTACAAATACAGACATGTTCCTATACTTGTGGGGACATATGATCCTTACCGAGATCCCCACCCCCCAACACACACACACACACACACACACACACACACACACACGCCAGAAGCCAAAATTAAATTCAGTCTAACAGGTGTAGTCTGAGCTGAGGAAGCAAAACTACAAGAACCAAAAAAACCAAACATATCTGTGTCCACTATATTTTTTTACACACTATTAAATGTACTGTGTAGTACCAACTTGTCTGTGATTTCAGGCTTCATAAAACATCTAATAACATACCATCTCAAAACATTAGAATATAGTGGAAAAATTTTAACTTGTTTTCATAATTTAATTTGAAAAAGGTAAACTGTGATTTTATATTCATTACATATGAAGTGACATATTTCTAGCCTTTTTGTGTTCATTTTTGATCATTATACCTTACAGCTCATGGAAATCAGAAATCCAGTATCTCAGTCAGTATATATACAGTATATGCCATGTATCTCTTGGTCTAGTTCAGCACACACAACCACAATCATGGTTCAGACTGCTGACTCGACAGTTGTGGAGAAGACGATCATCAACACCCTCCACAAGGCTACAGAAGGTTGTTGTTGAAAAGGCTGGCTGTTCACTAAAGAAATATTCTAATCATCTGAGATACTGGATCTTGAATGAGCACTAACTCAAAGCTGTTACCACACTTATAGCAGTTATTGTATTCCCTATGTCTTGTTCTTCTTTGGTTTTGTGTAATTTAGGAGTACTTGGGTTCTGGGGCTTGTAATGTTTAATAGGTAGTATACGGCTAAAACTATAGCAGTATTATAGCTCAAAGTAGCTTGAATTCAGGTCTACCAGCCTTAGCTTTGGATATTCCAAGTTAACGACTAAGCTCTCTTGTAAGTCGCTAAATGCCATAAATGTAAATAAATGTAAATGTAATGGCGTTCTGCTTTTCATGAGTTACAAGCCATAATGCTCAAAATGAAAAAAAATGCTTGAAATATGTCTCTGGGCGTGCAAACAATCTAAAATATATATCAGTTTTTACCTTTCTCAAATTAAATTATGAAAATAAAATACTTTATCCACTATTTTCTAATTTTTTGAGATGCACTAGTACTGTTAAAAAAAGCAGGGGTGCCAATAATTTTGGTCATAAAGCCATTTATAATTAAATGGTGAAATGGTGATTCCTAATGTGTGCTGTTTTGCTGTTAAATTAGTTATGAAGTGTGAAATGTTGTGTATGAGATGTGTGTGTGTGTGTGTGTGGTTTTCCTGTTCGCAGTGTGATTGGAGCTTGTGGTAGTTCCTGCAGTTGTCCAGCAGGGGGCAGAGCGCCTTTATTATAGGAAAGAGGGGGAGCGCTTTGCCTGGGTGATGTGTGTGTGTGTGTGTGTGTGTGTGTGAGAGAGAGAGAGTGTGTGTATGTGTGTGTGTGTAATCCCAAACCCGAGTGGCCCGTGCAGAAGGCCGGGGGTAGGGCCGAGCAAATGGAAACAAGGCAAATGAAGCAGGAAAAATAGCCAAGAGTCTCAAACACAGCCCCGCTCTGAGGAATGTAATTCCGCCTGTCTCTCCTCCTTCCTCCTTTCCGTGATGTCTGCTCTCCCGAATGACGGTAAGACGTCGGGGTTTTTTTTAAATTTCACACTCATTCTGACTCGAGCTTATTTTTAAAAGCGCCTTTGTTGAAAAGCGAATCCAGTTTCTTCCATCCAGCTCCTAAATCGTCCATGATGGATCCGCAGCTCGCAGATTGCCCGCTGGTTCTCCCGAAAGCCGCATTTCAGCTGGGCATTAATGTCCTTTTGTTGTGGACGTGAGAAGACAGCGTTAGCAGGCTGTGTCTTTAATGGGGTTTGTGGGCTGGAAACGAAACGTGGCCGCTCAAATCCCTCGGAAAAGACTCACTCAGTATTCATCCTCACCCTGCGCTGTGTAATTCCCATAAAATATCCACATCATAATGAAGCGGTGCCGGGGCCAGAACCGGGGAGGTTTAATACTACTTTAATGAAGGATTTATTTCTAAATATCCACCAGTAAACCGGGATTAATTCACGATTAGGCACTAACCTAACAGAATCAGACCTTTTCCATTTTCAGCTGTTTATTACCATGTTATTAACAGCTCATAGGTGTTATTATAAACCCATGTCTTATACTGTGTTTATTTTTTTTTTCATTTAAATGAATTTTCATACTAGTATTTTTATACCCGTCAGGTTCGGATGAGGACCTGAAGTTATGGAAGACCATATGAAACAGCGAGGAAGACTCTCCGCAGTGTGCCATCGACTCGGCTTGATGCAAGGAGAAGAGTATTTTTGACGAGTCGCCAGTCTACGCCGCTGGGACAACTGAGTCAACGCCTGGCTCTGACAGATGTACACATGGGTTACACGCTCCATAAGTGACTAGGGTAAAAGGCTCGAACAGAAGCAGCACACACCCGGGAGAGAGACCTCGGTGGCAGTCATGTCCCTCTCTGTAAGTGTGTCTCTTTCTTATAATATACAGAAAAGATGCACCAGCCTGACGTAGAAACTTTGGTATTTAGTGTTTGGGGCCAATCGTTTGAAATCCCGCAGGGACAGAGGTGGAGAAGCGACCGGGGCTCAGCTTGTCCGGGAGTAGTTTGCCCTCAAGGGACAGAGAAAGAGAAAGACAGGGAAAATGAGAGAGGTGCGAGCTGCGCTGATGACAAAAGGACCCCTTAAACCGGGGGACAGATGTGGAACCCCCTCCCCCGCTCATTCCTCTCGTTATCATCTGTTCCCTTTTCTCTCTTTTACTTATTGACTCTATTGTGCGTTAATAAAGGCAGCCACACTTACCATATGTATAGGGTTAGTAACCAGTTGTCACTCGAGACAATGCTGATCTTACAGTGGCTGTAGTAAAGTAAGCTAATGAATAAAAGTCATCTCAGACAACCTTGCAGCCTCAGAAAAGCTCATTTGAATTGATGCTCGAACCATGAATCCATTTGCATAGGACTTTTCTGCATAGCCCTAATGCCGCAAACCTAATGGAGGCTCGTCGGACACACACCTGGATTGTTCGACTGCAAATCTTCAGTATCAGTACTCTGAGCTGAATGAAAGAAGCCTTAGTGGGAAATGGGGTTAGCACAAACAGCATTAGTACATCACGTCTTTCCCAGAAATCCCAGGCTCGGGTCAATTAAACACCCTCAGAGAATAAATACCTCTATTTTATTTCTCATTCGTTAGGTTTTTAACGTTTATACCTTCTGATTGAAATAAAACTATATTGTGTTTCCAGAGGAACGGGAAAGCCAGAATTTCCTTTTTTTTCAGTCTGTTTCTGACCTCCATCAGTCTTTTGCCAGCTTCTGTCAGTTTCTGTTTGTCAAGCAAGCAAAAACAAACAAGGTCATTTTTTCTCATGGGTAGCTGTTTGTGTAATCTGCTCAACTGATGTAAACTGGAGTGTTATTCTGTATAACAGGCTTTATGTTTGGCTTGGCTTGCTGTTTGCCTGCTGGGTTGAATCCTGTTCTGCCAGTAGAACTTGTGCCTTGAGTCTAGCCAGAGCAGTATTCACTGGAGCTGGGTCTCTGCAGAGCGAGCTCGGCTAAACGGATTTAAGACTTTTGAAATCCGAACACATTGGATTTACTTCGCCGAATTGTGTTATGAGTGGCATTACTGGTATGCTGGTGTGGTGTGGTGTGGTGCGAGACGGTTGATGCTCCCTTCACTGAATGTCCGCATGTATAAGCAAGGCATGATTGGATTTGACACTCTTAATGAATGAAAGCAAAGCAGATCATTTTTTAAAAAGCGTTTAATCTCTGTTCCTCCAACCTGTCTGTTTTCCATTAATTGAAGTTTTTAGTTTATCCATTTCTTTCCAATGATTCCTTCATTTTTTTCTTACTGTATCTACGTTAAACTAAACAGAGCAGAATTCGTATATAACTCTGTATCTTCTCCAGTGTAGGTTTTTAATCCCCTCTTCTTTTTCTCAAGCAGTGCCAGCAAATACACTGAACAATACACTCCCATCTTCCTTTTCTCACTGTTTGTTTTTCCATGCTGAGATTTATATCTGTATTCCCCGTGGCTATCTTTGTCACTCTTGTCTGTCTTTCTGAACTTTAAATTTCATGCTAATCTAATTCTCTTCTTTCTTCTGTGTTTCCTCTCTTTGCTTTGCTATGTTTTCTCAGACGGTGCTAGCAAAGGCGTTGTATGATAATGCTGCCGAGAGCCCGGAGGAGCTGGCTTTTCGGAAAGGCGACATCTTGATGGTACTGGAGCAGGAGCAAGATGGCGGGCCGGGCTGGTGGCTCTGCTCCCTCCACGGACGCCAAGGCATCGCCCCTGCTAACCGCTTACGACTCCTCCAGACAGCACCGGATGGCCGCCGTGCTCCCAGTGTGGACTCGGTTTATCTCGCGCCTGTTCAGCAGGGACACGTTAATGGGCATCGCCCGGAAGAGGATGACGGAGTGTATCTCTGTCCTCCGAGCCTGGCTGAAGGGGTTTACCAGAGTCCTGGAGGGGCTTCAGGACCAGGCAGTCGCCCACGCTCCCACTCCAGCTCTGGTGCCAGGCCAAGGCCTGAATGGGCAGATATTGGAGCTGAAGGGCGTCCACGCTCACCTTCTCTCAGAGGACGGACAGGAGAAGTGGGCTCAGTGTATCAGACCCCTGCCACAATGACACCCCTAGGGGCACAGTACAGATCTCAGGGTGCCTCTGAGTCAGTGTACCTGTCGCCAAGTGCTGTGCCCAGATCTACAGCCGAATCGGGAGGCGAGGTCGCTTATCTGAGCCCTCGAGAGTCGAGCATCACAGGTCATTCAGACGGCTGCTATCTGGTTCCTCGGCCAACTGTAGCAGCTTTACCTGGTGAGGATTTTTACCAGACTCCAGCGAACGCTGCTCCAGTGCCAGCGGTTCAAAACGGCGTAACCAGCCAAGCTAAAGCAGGTCAAGAACTTCCAGGAATGTACCAAACTCCAAGTGCGCCAGGGACAGCCATGACAAGGACTCCACAAGCTGAGCGCAAGCTATCTGCTGGATCTGCCGCGGTATCTGCTGCCTCAGGACAAAATGTTAACACGCCCCCTACAAGCAGGTCGTCTGTCAGACCGCAGGGTCAGTGTGCCACTCCCCCGGTGGGTCGTGCAAAAACATCACAGGCTACCGTGAAGGGATCCCCTCTTCTTGTGCGAACTGGGAAATCCGTGCTCCCGGGGTCTCCTAACTTCGGCCGGAAGCCTCCTCCACCCGCGCCGCCCGTTAGAAGTGTGACCCGTAAGGATTTACCTCAGGGCCAGGCACCATCACCGGCCACAAAACCCACTATGCAAGCAGGTCCTCCCTCAGAGATTACTAAAGAGGAGAAGCAAAGACAGATGAGTAAAGATGGAGGGAAGAAAAAGGACATGCAGCTGATGAAGAAAGAGTGCAAGGCTTCTGATGATGGAAAATGCAGCGATCAGGTAAAAACAAAAGAAGGATGGAGAAATCTGATGTGACTTTCTGTAAACAGTTTGTACTCGTGTTGCGGTTGTTTGTACTTGTCTGAGGTGATATTTTTGAAGCCAGACTCATAAGACTCTTTTTGCTGAACTCATTTGATGCTGTGTGGATTTCCATGAACAAATTGACTAATTACAACTAATTAAGGAGTCAAAACACAATAGAAATTTGAGGCTAGTTGAGTTAAACTATCTGAACTAGAACTTTGCACATGTGTAAACCTTGGAAGTGTACCAGGATGCCAGGTTGTTATTTTTTTCATTATGAAAACTAAATGTTAAATCCTGAGTATTGATCGTACTAGACATTTGCGTCACTATTTTAATTGTTGCTCACAGTTAAAACAACATACTAGCTAATTTTACCACTGTGTTCTTCAAATCGAATCACACTCATTCTGGACTATCAATAATTATGATTTTTTTAAAAAGTGTGTTAAAAATCTGGCATCACACTGTGTTTAAATCTTGATGTAAAGGCTCTTTTACCATGAGATTTGTACTACTTTTGTCCTTTCTACAGGTATATGACACTCCTCCTACAAACAGATGGCAGCAGCCTGTTCCTGCAGTATCTGCTGAGGAAAACGAGAGCATCTATAACACCCCCCGTACTGTCCCCTTACACACTGAACAGGGAACAGAGGTAAAAGAGCAACAGAAGCTTTGCACACAGTCTCCATTAGCATTGTCCACAGGATCACTTCTCATCGCTTATTAAGTCTCTCTCTCTCTCTCTTTCACAAACAAGAAGTCATTCCTCTGTTGCAGGGCCACACCTGTTTTTCACTGCTGTGAGCTAATTCCTTCTATCTGTCGCCTTCCTCTCTCTCAGCTGGTCACACCCGTCTGTCTTTGGACGACTAGCTGGTGTGACGGTCTTTCTATTAACGATTGCAGTTACCACAGTTATGCATGTGGAGATACTCCTTTTTATCTGTCTCGAACAGAAGTATAATTACATCTATAAATATGTAATTACTGCTTACAGAAGGTTAAAGACACACACTCTTAATCCTGAGATTTGACTTTTTTCTTTAATAAGGCGGTGGAAAGTACAGCCTCCATGTCCGTGCTCTTATTCCAGGCCAACGTTAAGCCACAAGAGCTTTCAACAAGACCACTGAGAGCCTGCGTCATTGCAGAGAAAGGACATAGAGCCAGCTTTCTGTTAAGAAATCACAGTAGTGAAGAAATGGAGCACAGCTTAGCCTTTTTACACAGTCCCCAGTGTTTCAAAGATGGAGAAAGTTCAGCTCTAAAACAGTGACTTTGTGAAGAAGTCTATTGTCTGATTTAAATTCAGCAGTGGCTGCAAGTGACAGATGCCTATGGGGAGGGGTATAACAAGAACAATTATGTAGTCCATGTGAATAACTTCCTGTCTCTCTCTCTCTCTCTCTCTCTCTCTCACACCGTCCTCCTTCTTCACTATGTGTCAGATTTATGATGTTCCCACCCATGCCTTGAATCCAGCCTCAGACCTCCAGCAGCAGACCTACAATGTCCCAGCATCACTTCCGCTGAGCGAAGACATAGAAGAAGACGTGTACAGTGTTCCAAGTCTTCCAGGTCTGCCTTTAGACTCGAGTGAAGTGCCTGGCTCAGTGGGTGAAGCAAGAGGAAATGCTGAGGTTTACTCCATCCCTAGTCCTGGAAAGTCAGAATTGGCATCTGAGGATGTCTCTGAAGCAGACGGCGGCATTTACGACATGCCCGCTCTCGCATTGGACGTTCCTGCATGCCGTCTTTCTGCTTCCAGCTCCGGGTCAGGCGACATCCAGTGGAAAAGCTCTCTCTCGGCTCTCGTCCAGTCGGCCCTAAGTTCTGCCTCGGTCACCACCACGCCGTCCCGAGACCTGGCCGCGTCGCTAGCTGAGATCTTGTCAGTCTGGAAAGCAGGTCACTCTGGCGAAGTCCCGCCTTCTCTTCAGCAGGCATGGTCTCGCCTCGCAGACCTCCTTCCTGCCCTTTCGGTGTGCGGTCCATCTCCTCCAGCTGACGGCCTGCTCACGATGATCCGCCGAGCTCTTGAAGACTCCTCCACCATTTTGCAGAGTCAAACAAGACCCCGTCTGCCCTCTCAGGAGTCTCTCTCACGGAGGCCGCTTCCTGCGTTGCCGGTTGCCGAGGTGAAACCCATGGCAGGTGGAATGGGATCTCGCAAGGGCAGCTGGATCCAGGAGCGCCCGCTCCCTCCTCCTCCTGTTCCTACGTTTCCGTTGCCTCCAACACCTGCATCTTTTTCCCTTACCGGACAGATGAGTGAGGATGATCAAGGGAACGAGTACGCAGGGATCGGGCTCACTCCTGCACCGCCGTTGTACCCTGCAGGAGACAGCGTAGGATACGTCAAGCTGCAGGTTAGGACTTGGCTTTATTGTGTTCCTGTCATGTCACATTCCCAAATGCTGTGTCACTACAGATACATCTGTCTCTTTCCTCAGTCACTGAAATCCTGTTTTATCTCTATCCTGGCTATCCTCTATCCGTAGCCGTCATATCCTGATTTCACCTTATCATGGTGATAATCAAATATTTTGAAATGCACAAGCTGGTAGTAATGGAAAATCTCTTTACCCATCTCTGTATGTTTGACATAAACCGAAAGCATCATTCTTTCTGAGAATGATATTTTAAAACATCATTAGAAACTGAAAATTAGTGTGGCTGCACAGAAAGGCAGCACACTGAGCCAGAAATAAACCCTACCTTAGCATGGTGGTGAGCAGTGCCGCTTAGCCAGAAATATAGAATTGTTTTATTTAGTCATGGTCATGATGTTTTGTAGGTTTGGTAGCTGGTGTGAATGGTAAAGTCGGGCTAGAAGTGACAGCAGATGTACCAGTGTAATGTTTTTACAGCACATTACACAGTGCAGTTGCATCCCCAGTGCAGAGAAAATGAGCTTGCTGTGTAGTACGAGTATGAGTCCAGATGGGGTTGTGAAATATTTGGGAAGTTGCAGCTGGATACAACAGGGAACTGCTGGTGTAAGGAAAACAGTAACAGATGAAAACGCATATTAATCTGTATTCTGATTCAAAGCCAGCAGTGAAGTAACTCTTATGGGTAAGGTTATACTCCTTGACTAACTGTGAAAGGGTGACAGTTAGTCAGTAACCCAAATCATGACTACTGGTTCAGTGATGCCTTCTGTTCTCATTTAAAGGGTTATGCTACCCATAACACTTTAGATAAAACTCTCTCACAGTCATTCATTCCTCGAGTTTATTCTGATTGTTAACGTTATGGCTACTTATAGCTACTAATAGAAATCCTGGTTGAGTTTCTGTGCCCGTTTCCCATAGCAGTAAATATCTGTGAAAGCAGGGGAAGTTGTGTGAGACTGTGAGGTGGTGACATTATTTAAGTTTTGGAACTCTGAGGTCTGGTTTATCTTTTACTTGCAATGGTGTCCATTGTATTTCACAACAGTTTTAAGACATTTCATTTTTGATAGAGATTTCTTTTTTTTTCTACTCACCATGACTCATGATGAAGTTGTATAGATTGCATTTCACCGATCGATAACCTCCGTTAGTTCGAGCTCCGTCTATACGATACAACCCCAATTCCAATGAAGTTGGGACGTTGTGTAAAACATACATAAAATCAGAATACCATGATTTGCAAATCCTTTTCAACCCACATTCAATTGAATACACTACAAAAGGCATGGTATTTAATGCTCAAATGGATAGACTTTGTTGTTTTTTTTTTCTTACTAACAATGGTTAGTACAAAAAACGCTTACTGAGTGTTGTTAAAAGGAAACATGCCCCTGTTTTTTCCCATTTGTTTTGGAACGTGTTGCAGGCATCAAATTAAAAAAAAAAAAAAAGTTTATCCGTTTGAACATTAAATATCTTGTCTTTGTAATGTGTTCAATTGAATATGGGTTGAAAAGGATTTGCAAATCATCGTATTCTGTTTTTATTTATGTTTTACACACCGTCCCAA
>JAOVYV010000042.1:4973344-4989636 GCA_025674545.1 Hassar affinis | reverse complement strand
AGAAGAATGGCTTAAAATCCCTCTGACCACTGTGCAGGACTTGTAGATGTCATTCCCAAGACGAATTGACGAATTGATGGCCCTACACCATACTAATAAATTATTGTGGTCTACAATGACAGGTGTTTCAGTTTCATTGTCTAACCCCTGTATATTTCTACACTATATTGTTCATTAGACATCTGGACTTATAATTGGCCTTGATATGCCTCAAATAACTCAGCATATTGTCAGATTTGACATTTTTAGTAAGGTTAATTTGGCACACATTGATCCCTTGTAGCCTGGCATCCCAAGCATGATACAGTCTAGGTCAAATTTTTAGTATGACGCTTATACTTTAAAATAAAAACAAAGCTGCATATTTATCAGCAGCACATTGAAAGCGGCCCCACAGAGAACAGGAATTTCATTCTCATGACTTTCTAAATGACGTTTTTCGACATGTGGGATCTTCAGAATCTCCTGCACCACCGCATTAAACCAGCATATTGTGAGTGGTTGAATGAAAAGCAGGATGTGCTCAGAAAATGCAAATTGGTGACAGGAAACCACTGTTTGGTTATATGCATCAGTTCAGTGGAGCAGAGGAGGTTTTTTTTTTAATAGTTTATAAACGACCGTTACTGTGAGACCATCCTCTTTTTTTGGTCATGGTCTTATGTTCCTGTGTAGCACATGAAAGCTGATGATACATAGGGTACATATATAAAAGACCATTATATCTGAGTGTCAGTATACCTGTAACTTATGTTTGGGATAGCAATAAATGCTTCCTCTAAGGCTAGAGATATATACGTGCTGTTTGGCCATGGAGTCGCGTAGACAACTGGCTGCATCATGAACGTTACCGTTTATAAACATGCGTGTTACTGGAGGCTTCCACTAGAGGGCAGACCAGAGAACAGTGACCATAAAGAATTTGTGGATATGCATAAAATATCTTATACCCCTCCTGTTTTTGTGTATACTGCACTTTGCATATGTGCAGCGTTAGTATCTGAGGACGTGCACACCCAATACACAAAACGGACGCAGCATCCGCAAGGCAGCCATAATGCATACGTGAACATGTAGTTAACTTAAAGTATATCTCTAGCCTATGACATGTAAAGCAAAGCCACAGTATAATTTGAAGCTGCTGTTTATACAGCATCATTGGACATGCGTACTGTTCTCTATACAGGATCTAACTTATGCCCACAACTGGCTATTGTCACAGTTGGCTAGTCAACAGGGGAGACAGTAATGTTATCCTCCTGATAAGGCTACAGACATAATGCTCAGGGCCGGTTTTGCCGTCTTAGTCTACCGTCCTGATCTCCTGCTAAAACTTGAATTTCCAAAATATTGAAACTGATTGAAAATTATTTTAATATGCTAATCTTTTCACGTTTTTTGAATGAATAGAATTTGACACATAAAATGACCCAAGACACACAAAAGTACGTGGTGGCGTTGGTGTATTGGGTAAATTAATGCAGAATTGATGTACCTAATAAACAAGGAGCTCTAGTAGATAGACGTTTATTGTACCATGCTTTGTAAATGCGCTTGCAAACAATCTTTGAACAATTTCCTTCACAACCAGCTTGGTAAGTGAGGCTAAATACTACTGTGCTAAAAGCTTATTTGGTTGTCTTGGGTTGTTATTTTCCATATCCATCATATCCTGCAGACCTTCTCATTGTCTAAACAGCAGTATGTTAACCTGAATCAGAATTACATTTTTCTCCGTATTGCATTCATGATTCGTGATGCAGGAATTTCAACAGCTATTTATGTAATTTGTGTAATTATGTTCCTCCACATCACCTAAAGCTGAGGAAATGACGCTGAGTTTCACAACAGTCATAGGCATCGTAATTTGTCCTGTACTTATGCTCATTACGCACTTACATTACTTATAATCATTATGCACATCCTGGTCAAATAATCTGCTGCAGTTCTCTGAGGCTGGCTTCTCCATTCATTGTGAGCAGGGAGACTGAAAACACTGCAAAGCCAATAGGTCTCAGCACTGAAAATCCCTGTTGTAGAAGGTACAAAGAAATTAGCAAGTGAAAAGACTTTTTTAGGAGTTTACGGTAAAATGTAAAGGGCATTGAGATGGGGCAGTATAGGAGTACAGAATATCCCCTTTTCTATTGAGCATTTTTATTATTATTTAATTACATTTTCCTCTGGTCTAAAATAATAGCAGCACACACAGCTGAAAGTGGCAGCACACAGACACTCAGTGGGATAAAAGCAGAGAAGAGCTGTAGAGTTATGACTAACGGTACGCCTCTGGAAAAATAGCAGTACATCAGAGTTAATTCATGAATTCTGTTTTTTACACTGCTGCTTGCTGTATTTCATCATGTGGCTCGTGTATTTAAATTATTATAATCATTATAGTAGGTGTATGCTGTAGTAAGTGTACTGCTGCTTTAGATTTTAGCTATAACCCCTGCAGTCACCGAACTAATCTCAAGAGTCACTCATGTTATGTAAGACGACGACGAAGTGGAATGTGTAGGTTTCTAAATCGGAACTAATTCTTGTTTTTGTGAGGGTAAGAACCATATATATCTTGTTTTCTTTGTATGTCCTACAGATAGTGTTAAAGTTTCTTTATAGATACGTATGCCTTCACAGTTAGTGAGCCAGCCAATGGTGACGGTTTAGAATATAAAACTCCCTAAGATGGAGCTGGGTGGAACAAAGTCTCAGCAGGGGGGGGAGTCCATCGTCCTCTGGCCAGCACTATGAATCAGAAGTTATTTTTGTATCAGATATGCTCTGAATTCTAGTTTATGTAACTTAACGGTTGGTGATGATGGTGATGGTGAGCAAATCTACTGTTTGTATATCCAGTTATGACTACAGTCAGGTATTCCTTTTATACTAAAGTGGCACCTTTTCTAGTTTTGTCCCTTTTAATGTGGAACTTCAACCCGAGAATATGGATATAGTGTACATAAAGATTTAAGGAACATAAATCAGATTCTGACTTTGATTGAACAGTGATGCACCTTCTGTAGGGAAAAGATAAACATTAAAAGTACAAGCAGAGACGAGTTTTGTCATTCTAGCCATCTACAAGCGTACAGTATAAAGAAATAATTCTCCATGGCTGCATTAGACATCAGCGTACACAGTCGACAACATGTAGTGGCAAAGCTGAGGGAGAAAAAGTGGCAGTGCGCAATAGACTGTACAACTCGTACCATAAAGAGGACAAAATAAAAAATACAAGCAATGGGAACAATACGGTAAATAAAACAAAGTAACACAGTAGTGTAGCGGGTGTAAAAATGATGGACTCGTCACACTTGGAGGATGTTCACCCAGCTGTCTTACTTCACAGCAGATACACACATTACAGGTACGACAGAAAAACAATTATGTTTAAGAGCTGAACATTTTGGCTTCATCTACACCTGGGGCTAATTAAATAATGTGAATTACTGGCATATCCTTTTTCCAGATCAAGTATAGGAAAAGTATTGAAACTCTCAATTTTGAGGAAAAACATTATGGAATCACTTGTAATCTACATTTCTAAACCAAATACAAGAACAAGCATAAAGGTGCAGAATAGTCTGCAGGTGAAACGATGAGCTGCCGCACTTGCACTGGATGATTGAAAGGAATCGTGGCCCTGACAAGAGAGCTGTCGGTTGAAACAATGGAAAGGAAATCCAACACGGCGTTATGAAAAGACATTGTTATTCCTAGTCGGCTGTGTCTAAAATCTGGTGCAAGTTTAAAGAAAGTGTGAAGGTTGTAAAAGGAAAACATACTGGTAGACGAATGAAGATGTCAGCATTCCTTGACAATAGAAAATGTTCAATATAGCAAATGAAAAACAAATGGCAGAAACAGGAGTCAATGTTTGTAACAACTGTAAGAAATTGGCGACATGAATTGGACATGACACAAAACCAGCTTTTAACGCCTACACACATGAAAAGAAAGTTCAAATGGGTTAAAGAGAAGCAATCATGGAGTGTGGATGATGAGATAAAAGTGATATTCAGTGATGAATCCCAAAGCTATGCTAAATAAACAAATACACACTATATGGACAAATCTGGACAAATGTTTCCAGACACTTGACAGTCAAACATGTATGTGGTTCTTCCCTAAACTCCACACATTTGGAAGTGGTATAGAAGACCTTTGTAAGCTGTAGCATTGCAGTTTCTCTTCACTGAAACCAAGAGACCCAAACCTGTTCCAGTGTGACAATACACCTGTGTACACCAGGAACTCATGGTGTGTTAAGGTTGGAGTGGAAGAACTTGAGTGTGTTCTGCACAGAGCCCTGAGCTCAGCCCCACTGAACACCTTTGGGATAAACTGGGGCAAGCGCTGCCTCCTTAGACAACAACAGTACCTGAGTTCACTACTGCTTGTGTGGCTGAATGGTCCAAAATATAGGGGAAAGCCTTCCCAGAAGAGTGGAGCTTATTACAGTAAAAGTGGACTTAATCTAGAATAGGATGTTCATCAAGCACTTGGGTGTCCACAAATTTGTGGCCACATAGTGTGTATATGAATGCTTTTACACAACAATCACTTTTCCCTATTCATTTATGAAGTGGAGTTACAT
Source organism: Hassar affinis (assembly GCA_025674545.1). NCBI lineage: Eukaryota > Metazoa > Chordata > Actinopteri > Siluriformes > Doradidae > Hassar > Hassar affinis. The sequence goes on along the minus strand of JAOVYV010000042.1, from coordinate 4,985,036 downwards.
ATCGGGTAAAGACCAAGGACTGCATGGCAGTCGTTGCCTCAACAGATCAACTCGGTGATATGGCCAGCAAACAGGGTGGATCTCAATTCATGGTGGAAATTAAAAAAAAAAAAAAGCTTGATGGAGAATATTGTTTCTCAATAGCGCTTGAAAAAGAGTTCATGCCTTGAAGAATTCAGGCCATCCAAAAAGCCAAGGAAGAGAAACAAAGTACTATTTTTTTGTTGTTGTTGTTTCCATACTTGTTTCTTTAACATCAAGTGATGTCATGTTTATTTTTCCTCTAGTTGTTCTGGGAAAAAATGCCATTCATTCAAATAATTAAATTTCATTTGTTTGTGACTGGTGCTGTAATGGTAAGTGACACTGGTATACATGGACACGGATTATAGTCATTCCAGAGTGAACAGTGTACACTTGAGTACCACTTTGGCAACAAGGAAAGGCGTCTTCGTAGGGGCAGTGTAGTTCAGTGGTTAAGACATTGGACTAATGGACCAGGAGGTCATGAGTTCAAATCCCACCACAGCCGAGCTGCACTGTTGGGCCCCTGAGTAAGGCCCTCAACCCTCAGCTGCTCAGTTGTGTACAGGAGATAAATGTGTCACTCTGGATAACATGCCATGAAAGTAAACGTATATGTTCAGTACCGTATTTTCTGAGAGATTGGATGATAACCGAGCTGAAGTCAGCAGTGCATCAGTGAGGTTTCATGACGTGATCAGCGCGATCCGGATATGCGGAAGCTGTTTGTATGTTGATTGAAAGCCCGATTCGTCTGCTTTTCTGCTGATGACCTTTTGATAGATTTGAGATCTATTTTGGGCTTTTAGTTGTAATTTTTTTTCACAGGTATCTCAGGTGCGGTTGATTTAATATTAATTTGATTGATTTAATAATTTAAAAGTATTGAAAAGAAAGCTTGTCCAGTGAGAAGCTTGCGGCAGCGTGTACATTTTTGATCAGGCGTTCAGTGCGGTCAGCCCCCGACCCGGCGTGCGTGGCTGAGTCGGACATGTGGCCCCGCCCTCCCGCTGGCCCCTCCCACTCCCCGGAGCTCTGTTCAACATGGCCGCTTAAGTGAACGCTGCTGCGCGTAGACCGACGCATTGCACAAAACGGCTGTCTCTCAGTGCTCCCACGGTTTCGGGTCGTGCGAACGCGGTCGTGAGCGGCAAATACTGACGCAAGACCGTAGGGCATCGAGTTGTAGCCCGTCGACATGCTGTCCGACGGAAATAAAGGAGGGTAAGATAGAGAGAAAGAGAGAGACAGAGAGAGGGGAGAAGGCTGAAATGTCCTAGCGCGGTTGCTACACAGTAGCATTGAGAATGTATAGGGCTGATTTCCAACATAATCCGAGTCAAGTCCTAGCGTTTACAAGGATCTGATCTTCGGCACGGGGAGTGTGTGAGTGAGGGATGTCGCGTTTTAAAGTCGGCGCAGGGTTTTTTTGTGGCGGTTTGCTGCGGGTGGAAGGAAGAGCGTGGCCTTGGCGATGGGGGAAGGGGGATTTCTAGCCATTAGCGTCCGGATGATAACGTGAGCATCACTGATCAAGAGATCCGAGTGGCGTGAAGCCATGAATCGGTAATGAAGATGGTCTTGTTAACGTCGTCTTTTATCACCGTGCTGCGTCTCAGCCATGATGAAACGGCGGCTCTTCGCGCCTGGCGTCCCGGCTTTGTTACTCCTCAACTTTGATATGAAGGAAAATCGTGAGACTTTCGGGGATCCTTCTTCTCCGTGGCAAAGCCTTTCGCCTGGTTCACCTAATCTTCCTCTTTACAGTTGTACGAACCAGTTGTCAGGTCAGGTGTGCCGTGGCTCTGAGTACAGATGTCTGGTGGGCTTGTGTGATCAGATTCAGTGGGCTTTGTTCCTTGAGTTTGTGCTTTTCCTCCCTGTGTGTGAAGGAGCAGCTCCCTAACACAGCCTCTGGGTTGTTCAGGAGGCGGAGTGGGGGAGTTCGGGGTGCAGTCCCCCAGGGAGAAAAGATTAGTTGCTGTCATCGGTAGCAAATCCTTCAAATGTATGTTCTGGACTACGACAAAATACACAGCCGCACTGCTTTCCAGGGAAACGTCCCTCTGTGGCACTATTTATACACACGTCATGCTTTACAAATTAGTCTCCGTGTTATGGGAATGGTAGAGTCGGCTTTATTCCAGCGCCGGTGATTAATGACGTCTTATTGATGTGTTAATTTTCTGTACTGTGTCTAATTTTCTTCTGTCCTCCAGCTATGAGCACATGTTCTTGGGTCTACTTTTTGAATATAAAGATGGAGACGTGTTATACGAGGTCGAGGGGTGTCCTGTCTTCTTGGGAGTAATCACAGTCAGTGCTGTCGTGTCTCGGAGGGCCAGCACTCACTTGCACACCTGTTCATGGTATTGAGACGAGCAGCAGGAGGGGTGTGTGTATGTGTTTGTGTGTTAGAAAGCGTAGCGCAAATGCGCGAGTGGTCATGGCAGAGGCTGCTTAAAGGGGCGATAAATGCGATTACCTTGGCCAGCAGATCTCCAGCTGATAGGGTGACATAATGGCTAAATGAGGTTTGATGTTCTTGCCCTAATGGTGTACGCTGCTGTTTATTGATTTGTGCTGTTGTGCCTGGCATCCATTTCTCTCCAACATCTGTTGTCTGCCTGTGCTGGATGCTTTCCTGCTCTCATCTGTATAGTCGTTATCGCATTGTTGGACATGTTCGGTTGTTAGGGAGGCTGGATGAGTTTTTCATTGATACACAGCTGAATTGTTTGTCTGTTACAGTTGTTTGATGTGTATGTGTGCGAGTGTGTGTAAGCCTGTCTTTTTGGATGTGTATGTGTGTTTGACCCTGACATGCCTGGGTGTCATTTAGCTGCTGAGTTATTTATAGTTATAGTAACCCAGATCACTATCCTCAGTCACCTTACCTCTCCCTCTCTCTCTCTCTCTCTTTTTCTTATTCATTTTTTTTATTTGAAATCTCTCACTTCTCTTAATTCTTACCTGATATGTGAGGTCACTCAAATCTCTGTGCTTCATTTAGCTCGAGCTTCGGGGAGCCACTGGTCTTATGCGAGTACTGTAGCCTTGCCTTTCCTGTCTGTTTCACTATGCCTTCTTTAACATTCTGTCTTCTCCTACCTCCCACTTTTTTTTCCCATATTTTCTTCACTCCCCTTGTGATGATATAACACTCTGTGCAGTCATTGTCACATTTCTCTCTCCCTCTCTCTGTATCTTTCCCTCTCTGTCTCTAGGGATGTAAAGCAGGCCACGGTTGCTGAGCCCACAGGTCCCATCTCTATGGAGCTCCAGGAACAGCCCGAGTCTGAGAGTGCACTGGCTCATCCTGCCTCACAGGAGGCGCCTGAGACCAGCGAGTCCCGTCCTGATGAGGTAATGAGACCCTCTGGAAGGACGCCAAGGAGCAGGGGCAGGGTGTATGGCTACGTTATTAAGTGTATTCAAATTGGCATTTACAATGCTTACTGTTTTTTGTTTTGTTTTTTTAAGAATTGTAATGCTTGGCAAACATTAATAACTTGATAGTTATGGGCAAAATTAAAAGAGCAAAAAGAAATAATTTATATTAACTGTAAAAGTATCTCTCTCAGAGTAAGCTTTCCTCCCTCGCTCTCTCTCTCTCTCTTTTTCTCTCTCTCTCTCTCTCTCTCTCTCTCTCTCTCTCTAGCTGTTATTATATTGTCAGGGGTTGAGGCTGGCTAACTGTGTGTGAAATTAGATACAGTCTACAGCTTGTCGGTTAGGTCCTTTGTGTGTGTGCGTGATGAAGACGTATGCGTATCCACAGAAGAGCTTGATGTAGTCTTGACGCAAGCCAGCCGGTGTGTGCATACAGTGCACAGTATATTTGCAGACACATGGGTATTTGTGGAATATCTTATAAACCAGCTAAACTCTGGTACTCTTATAACTATAAAATAAACCTCGTTTTTATTAGTTTATTGGTTGTTAATTAATAGCTTCCTTTTAAAGCCACTTTTGGACAGGGTTCAGTTTACACAGGGTTCTGGGCTAATTTTGTCTGTAAGAACTAAAAACCAAACTAAAATAATTGTTAGCGTCTCTTCTCTACTTCAGTGCCTCTTTGACCACTTGGATGCTATGTTATGCCTAGAGAGTGAAACTGTGAAGCAAACATGCAGGTCCCTAGAAAACGCATCCCATTAGAAATTCCCTACTTATATGTTAATTTTATTGCTGTTCATATGCAAGGAGACGTTTAAAAGCTTAACTCAGGTGACCCCAAATAAGTGAATTAAATCCAAATAGGGCTTTAGACTATGAAGGACTAATTTATCAGCCAGATTTTAATGACTTTAGAAATACAAGCCTGGAGTTAGAAAGGAATAATATGGAAAGGGAATAAAGCAGGTGTCATGTTGTGTTGGTGTTTTACATTGTTTTAAAATAGGATCATCTTGAAGTTGTTGAACAGCTGATGAGTGTGGGTGAGAGAGGAAGAGGGAGTACGAGAGAGTGCTTTAATTGTAAAAAAAATAATTTAAAAAGCCTGACGCAATGTAGTGAGAGAGAGATAGCCAGACTCTCCTCTACCTCCTTTCTGTATTCTCTTTCTTTTATTTTTAGTAGCTCCCTATCCATCATTCTTTCTTCTTCTGCTCTTTTTTTTTCCCTGTTATCCTGTCATTTCTTCTGTCTGGCACATGTCTCTTACTTCTACTCTTTGTCTCTGCTGCTCTTCTGTCTTAATCTAGTGGTGTAAACTGTTATGTTTTTTAAAAACCCACTGATTGCTTTGTTATGAAGGTGCCCTCCCTTCTTCCATTGCTCATACTGGTACCTGCGTTACTACCTCCACCTCTCCTCTACTGCCATCACGTGCCGAGCTATGAGCTAGCCCCCTCAGGCAGAGTCGCCACTGCACACTTAGCCTTCACCTGGTGGAAACCTGGCGGATGATTGGCCACGCTGCTCACTGCACAAGCTGATGTGGCCCCTGATAGGACTGCTTGGGAGAAAGCTAGAGAGTCGATAGGGTGGGTCAAGGAGGCAGCCATTTTGACAGGACTCCTCCTGTAGTCCCACCCTCTGTGGTCTACCTACAGATCCAGAGTCAGCTCATACACCGTATGGACTTTTCTACGCAGCTTGACAGGCACATGGTGGTTTGAGCACAATGGCCGCTTGTGTGTTTGTCTTGCTCACTGAACAGCATGTCTTCATATATGGACTTTAATGAGACATCTTCTGAACATCAGCTCTGAGCTATCCTCTCACACCCCGTACAGATCAATCCTGCAGAGCTTTAATGAGTAGAGCTGCACTTGACTCTGCTCGGCTAGAACACATGAACAAGGCTAACGGACTCCTTTGTTGTTTCCTGAGAGATTGATGCAGCTCCTGTGATTTACGTGTGAACAGGCTGCCAGAGGGTCCTGACGTTTTCTGAGGAACCGAACCACAAATGAACTTTCAGGAATACCAGCAACCGTCATGAGCTCAAGGTTAATCAAGGAGGTGTCTGGATGTGGCCCGTTTTAATGCCCAGCGCATGCATGTGTTCAGGAAGTACGTGGACAGTCTGTGGTCAGTCCACTCATCAGCCTGTGACGTAACACGGTCTCAGTGGATTAGTGTCTGCCTGAAGGGAAACAACGAAAGACTTTAATCAGCATCGGCTTGGAGCTTAAAAATGCCCTTCCACCACATGCCACTGTGGTATACACTGTCTGCCAAAAGGATTATGGACTAGTTTTGCTTTATTAAAGCAACACGTTTAGACTGTAACGTTACACTGATTGCTCTCACATTGCTGTGTAAAATGAAATGGGACAGCACTTCTGCATGGACACCATGGCTCCCAGAGACTGTATTTACAAGCTTGTTTGAGTGCACCATTCAGCTCGAAAAGCTTCGTCTCCCTCTGAAACCCTCAAAGACTGGTTCTCATTCATAAGACGTCACTATCACATCAAAGACTTTGTCTCGACTCAGAAATCACATTACACACTGAAAATCACTCCCACCAAAAGTAAAAGTCCAGAATCAGCCGGCCAGTCAGCATGGTTTGTGAGCATTTCTCATCCTCAGTCCTCAGCCTCTTCTGATTGGACCTTTGTTGCCTAGATACAGTGCACACTGCCGTGCGGTTGGGCCATAGCCAAGCCAGAGGGGAATCAGGTGTCAATGGTACCAGGAAATACCCTTTTTTTTAAAACCCAAGATGTAATTCTCTTTATAAACAGATACAGTGATTTGTTTGTTTAAATTGAGGGTTGATTTGATATTTTGATTTGAAGGGAAGTAGATTAAGTTGGGGATTGTTGAGGTTTCATAGCCTTATTGACACTAGACAGGGACTAGAAAGTATGGGGCAAGCATGAATTACATAATTACATTGAAGTTCCTATATTGTAAGGAACTTAGTGTTTATTTGACAGACAGTGTGGCAGTTGTTTGGACAGCCTCTGTCTGTCATGTTCATTTATCTAATGTTGGTTTATTGATAGCTTTATGTCTGTTCTTTTTTCTTCTCTTCTATCACCCCCTTTTCCCACTGTTCCTCCCACCTGGTGTCTCTCTCACCGTCTGTCTGTCTCTCTCTCTCTCTCTCTCTCTCTCTCTCTCTCTCTCTCTCTCTCATCCCTCATCCCTCCCTGAACCCACTTGGGTCTTTTTTTTGTTTGTCATCCTCTGTCTTTTCAGAGTACCACTCCAAAAGCGTTTGCTGCACGCAAGATTTCCCTCACTAGTAAGTCTTTTTTTTTCTACTTGAAATAACGTGAATAATCTTGGATATTGTGACAGGGTGTCTGTCTTAATTTGTCTCATTAATATGTGGTCAGTCACAGCAGGTGACTTGTCTAGCATACACAGCCAGGCTAATATGGGCAAATCCAAGAAAAGTGCTTGGTGAACGCCAAACTTTATGGCCACTTAAAATCAGATATTATTCAGCGAGATTTTTGTTATTTGTATAGAGAGAGCAGAGATTATTCTGTAAAGTTAGTGCATTTTGGGTGTGACAGATGATAGTTTAATTGTATTTGCTGTAGAATGTGTTTTATCTGTACTGTTATTTTTTGTCATTACTGCAGATTTGGTCTTGGATTATATTTGAAACAGCACTGAGGAAAGTCACTGATACTGCAGGCACTGTGTATGAGGCCCCAAATAGGATGTTTTGGGGTTTATCTGTCCATGTTTATGCACGTATGTAAATTTTGCTGTTGTTTTCCACCGTAGCTGCTAAACCAGAGAGTGCGGCAGTGGAAGCGGAGTCTGGGGGCGGACCTGGTAGGAAGAGGAGGTGGGGCTCCAGTACAGCGGTCACTGCCAAAAAGCCATCAATCAGCATCACCACTGAATCACTGAAGGTACGAGGTTATTTCTTGATCATTACTACAGAATTATAGTAATTAATCAGTCCCTAAAAGCATGCGATTGAGCACATGGTCCAAGTATTTGTGACTCCTGGGATATAAATAGTCGGCTATTGTCGTGCAGAAGTGTAATGAAGTGTTATGAGAATAAAAACTTTACTGAGCATGTCTTTTAAAGTCAGACAAAGTTACTGTGAATGCCTGATCGAAGTAGGTGGAGATGTTTAGATGACTGGGAGCATTGTCAGCGCATAAAGAACTGACTGGGTTTTCTTATTTCAAAGATTGTGAATACGTGTTTTACTGTAAATACACAATCAGAAAAGAGTGAATTTTTATAATATGTATTTTTTTTAAATGTAGCTCTATGACAACATATGTAGTTATGTGTGTGTGTGTGTTTTTCAGTCTCTAATCCCTGACCTTAAGCCACTGCAAGAGGCTGTGGTGGACCTCCACCCAGATGAGGGTCATTTCTCCGGGGATGAAGACTCGGGTCAGCAGGCTGAGCGTGACGAGGACCAGGGGCTTCAGATCCGACGTACTGTAACACAGGTAAACCACCAGCCTGACAGATAATTCTCATAGTTCCCATCTACTGTCTGGAGAATATGCATGTTCAAAGAGGCCCAGTGCCACTAAATTTGTTTTTCTTTTGTTCTGTACCTAGGTGGTTCCATCCGAAAGTCAAGAGAATGGGCAGAAAGAAAAGGAGGAGGAAGAAGACGAGGATGAAGAGAAGACAGAAGGAGAGAAAGAGAAACCCCCCAAGAAACTGAGGAGGGAGAGCTCATCAGAGGTTGCCATGGAAACACAGGAGGGTGAAACGAAGAAGGGTGACTAATTTTAGTTTTTTGTTGTTAATGGCTGTTCCCGACTTTTGTTTTTCCTTGTGTAGATAATGACATATTAATAGGTTTGAAAACTCCTTGGTATCAGATCTTAATCTCTGAGCCGTTCAGTCTGTACCGCGAGGAGGAGTCTTCCATCTGTTCAAGGATCTGTTCAAAGCTGGTCTGTGCTTCTGATAGATGGTTTGGCTGAGTCTTTTTCTTCATGTTCATTTTTTCTTTTTAACTTTCTCTTTTTTTCAGTTACACCTAACGATTCGGTGGTGCGGCGCTCCATCAGTCAGCAGAAAGTGGCTGTGTCCATCACCATCGATGACCCGGTGCGCACTGGCCGCCAGCTCTCGCCTCCACGTGGCAAAACGTCCAACATCATCCACGTCTGCAACCTGGTGTGTGTGTGTGTGTGTGTGTGTGTGTGTGTGTGTGTGTAATACAGACTTGGACACAGATACAGAAATACATAGAGCCCATAGGTGTTAAACTAGACAAGCGTGTGTGCCAAGTATATATTTCTATTTCTTCACTTGGTGAATGATCACTGTAACCAGTGGATGAACAGATTCTTTTGGAATTGATCCAAATAGGGTCAAGATCACAGCAAGGGTAAATGCTTGTAATAGTAGTTCTTTAAAGCCTGCTTCCTTATTGAAGTATATTTTGAGGGTATTTTTGGCACAGCATCAAGTTTCACTTGTTTATAGTGAAATGTAAAATTACATTTGGTAAATATCATTATAAATCAGGATTATGACCAATTAACGCATTGTGTGAGTGTGCCAGAGTGCCTTATTATGACACGAAAGGTGGGTTGTGTTTTAAAAAGTATGCTGTCTGATGCCACATCCTGTGTGTGTGTGTGTGTGTGTGTGTGTGTGTAGGTTCGCCCCTTTACTTTAGGCCAGCTGAAGGAGCTGTTGAATCGGACCGGTACTGTGGTGGACGATGGCTTCTGGATCGATAAGATCAAATCCCACTGCTATGTCACTGTAAGTCTGATGTCTGTCTTTCTGTCAGCTACTTCACCTTTTTTCCCCTTCTTTATCTCTCTAATCTGCTTGAGCCTTAGGGACTTTGCACTCCACGCCTGTATTTTTATATGCACTTTTTAAATCAAGAGCAAGAAGAGTTTCACCTGCTGATAAAGGAGCTGTGGTGTTAATCCAGATCATGTGTCAGGATGTCAGTGGCCCAGTTTGATATGCGTCTACCGTGTTAAAAAGACTACCACTAATTTCCACGATCCAGCTGATCCTGAACAGTGGGAGTGAATTAATTGAATATATGAATATGAAGTGAAATGTTTTTCATGTGCTTGAGTACTCTTCTATTATGTTCGGCAAAAAGCTCACAACTGGAGAAGAGTGTGATGTTATGTTTGCCTTTTGCACTTTTTCCTCTTACTTGCCTATATTAGTCTGAACTTATCTGATGTAATATTCTCATGTCTGTGGTTAAGTACTCCAGTACAGAGGAGGCTGTTGCGACACGTGAAGCTCTCCATGGTGTGAAATGGCCCTCTAGCAACCCCAAGGTGCTCCGGGTGGACTTCTGCGAACAGAAGGAGGTACTCACAGCTCTGTTGAAAAGGCAAAAATGCAATAAACAGGTAGATTGTGTCTTCTCCGCTTGCCATTCTCATCACGTGTCCCTCTCACCTTCCAGCTGGACTTCCATAAAGGGCTGCTGACAGGTGAAGACCCCCGAGCCGCTGTACCCCCGAACCGCCCTGCAGCCCCGCCCCCACTCATGCCCCCGACCCGGGAGAAGGAGCGGGAGCGGGAGAAAGACGGAGCGGTGGCGAATGTGAGGGACCAGTGGGCTGAGAGAGAGCGAGAGATGGAGCGTAGAGAAAGGACGCGCTCGGAGAGGGAGTGGGACAGGGACAAAGTGCGAGACTTCACCAGGGACGAACGGGAAGCAGCGAGGAGATCACGGTCACGTGACCGGGACAGGAGACGCAAGGAGCGAGGAAAGAGCAAAGAGAGGAAGACGGAGAAAAAAGGTAGGGTTAATGAATGTTTGCTGTAGAAAATAGACAAACCTGCAAGTGACTTGGTTCTAGTTTTGAGTAGTTCCACTTTTAAAGATGATTTATTTCTGCTGGTTGGTGTTGTGTCTGTCATTTCTGCTGTAGATAAACCAGAGGAGCCTCCTGCCAAACTTCTGGATGATCTTTTCCGCAAAACCAAAGCAGCTCCATGTATATACTGGCTCCCACTTACTGAAGAACAGGTCAGACATATGTTCTTTCTCTCTGTCTCTGTCTCTGTCTCTCTCTGTCTCTCTCTCTCTCTCTCTGTCTGTCCATCTCTCTCTCTGTCTTTGTCTCTTTCTGTCTCTCTCTCTCTCTGTCTGTGTCTCTGTCTCTCTCTCTCTCTCTCTCTCCCACCCTCATATATGCACAGCCTTAAAACATTACAATGTTTTATACTATAAATGTTTCAGCACACGCTTAGAATGCTTTGTCTCTCCTCTTTCCACAGGCGACTCAGAGGAGCCTGGAACGTGCAGAGAGGATGAAGGAGAGGGAGAAGAGGAGGAAGGAGCTGCAGGAGGAGGAGGAAAAGAAGCGCGAGGAGGAGAGGAAGGAGAGAGCACGAGGCCGCGAGAGAGATGGAGGGAACACGGCGAGCAGTGGAGGAGGCTCAAGCCGTCCAGCTGAAGCAGAGAAGGACAAAGAGAGGGAGCGGGAGAGAGAGAGGGAGCGGGAGCGAGAACGAGAAAGGGAACGGGGTAGAGAGAAGGAGGGAGAGAAAAGGCGAGACGGCAACAGAGGCCGTGGTGTCGACTCCAAGCCAGCAGGGGGCAGCAGACGCTCACGAAGCCACAGCAACCCATCCAGGGACAGACGACGCTGAGTGTGTGTCTGTGTGCGAGTGTGTGAGAGAGAGAGAGAGCAAATACAAGCGTGTGTGTGGTACTTGGAGGAAGATGGATGTCCTTTATTGCCAACTGAGGCCCAAGTATGAAGCAGAAGCTTGAACCCTGAAAAGTTTCATATGTATACACTTTGGTAGCGTCTCACACACACATTCGATCACGTCTGCTGTACATCCTCTTTTTTTTCAGGACTTTCAGGATTTTTTTTTTTTTTTTTATATTAGTTACACGTTTGTGTTGTTGAATTCGTTTCTCTTTTTTGTGATTTTGCAGTTGATTACTGTTTCTCTGGTCTTAAAAACAGATTTGTACCAAGGGCTTGTGCAGATTCATTTGGTGGTAATCACATTGTCACACACGGACAAGGCTAGACCATCAGCAGGGTGATTCTTTCTAATGCATGATTTTCTCCACTTTTTTTTAATGCCCTTGAGTATTTTTATTTATAAATTCTAATTGGATTCATCGGTGGTGGTGGTTGACTTGCCAAATAGTTCCTTATTATATAAAATAATTCTTTTATTCATTATGAGACTTAACTTCGGTTGACCAAAAGATCCCGCCCACCCCACTGCACCCCACCCCACCCCACCCCCTTCC
>JAOVYV010000042.1:4924572-4935918 GCA_025674545.1 Hassar affinis | reverse complement strand
CTAGTGTGTGTTCACTAGTGTGTCTCACTGCACGGATGGGTTAAATGCGGAGGTCTAATTTCACTGTGTGCAAGCACAGTAACAAAAATGTCTCACTTATCACTTAGAGATGTATTGTGAAGTGTTCAGGGCGTCAGTTGTTGCTGTATCGATTGCTGTTATTCCTTAAAGGGACGTTGCGAGTGCAGTTAAAGTGGCGTTTTGCTTTTAATGTCATATCAGTTAGAAATGAAGAGACGGCAAACACTGGACAGAAAGTTTCATTACACAAAGTTTATACCAAGTAAGTTACAGCAGACTCAGCTCAGTTAGTTAATGATCTACGAGATGACGAGCACAATGGCACTGACTGTCGCTTAAGCATGATATATGAAGATTAACGTGAAGCAAGATGTCAATCTGACTGACTAGACGATTGTGGGTTACTGCAAACCCCATTAAAACCTATTAACTGAAGTAAAAGTGGAACAGTGTGCCAGTGTCAGAACAAGCACTGTACCCCACTGATGATGACTGAAAATATTATTTGTAAAGATTTCTACGTGCTTGGTTGAGTAGTGCGATCAGGAGTATTAGAGCAGAACATGTATGGCAGATCTACTTTAGAACCAGGCATGGGAACCACTAAACTCATGATTATATTTAGTACTGACTACTGGTGATTGTGGTGTGTGGTAACTGATTCGATATCAATTTTGATATAAAGGAAGCTTGTCACACTTTCATCACCACATGTGCAGCTGCTCATCCGTTTTCATCCACTGCTTATGTTATGTACAGTCATCTGAATGCCTGTTTTAATTCTTCATCTAACATCCAAGTTTTTATCTCCTCTCTTATCAGTCAACTGCAATCTGGAGCTGGCCTCCAATTCAGGTGAGGAAGAAATGTTCACTGGTAAAAGCCGTACCCTTCAGACATCATGTCCAGTTCTTGTTATGGTTAAGACAGATGACTGGATGTTTTATTCAGTCAGTTATACTCCAGTGTATGTTTATGGTAGTACTTACTGTTTTAATGATTATGCCTTTGTATTTTGTGTCTGTAATGTGGTTATTCACCGTAGATATGTTCCAGCCTTAAGTGAACATAAGATAAGAAATGGAAATTTTAAAAATATAAATATAAGGTATATAAAAGAACGTTTGCAAATATTGCACAAAGACGTAATTACTGATGCCAGCAGCATGTTGCTGAAATTTGCACATTATTGCATGTTAACTTTTGCAACAATTAAGGGCGGGTAGGTATGAATCCAGGTTGTTTATTGCAGAGGAGAGTGTCTGGTGCTCGGCTTGGGGCAGAACTGACTGTAAAAGCCTGACAACAGCACTGAGGAAGGAGCTGCGGTATCTCTCCTTTGAACCCCGCAGGTGGAGGAGTCTATCACTGAAGGAGCTGCTCAGTGCTGTGACTGTCTCCTGCAGTGGGTCAGAGGTGTTTTCTGTGACAGTTTAGACATCATCATTCTGTCCACAGCTAGATTCACTGGCTTTAGTACACTGCCCTGGACAGAACTCGCCTTCCTGATGAGTTTGTCCAACTTCTGCCCATACCTCAGTGCCACCACAGAGTCATAGAAAGAATTAATCATGTATTCCAAAAGACCGGAGTTTCCTCAACAGATAGCCTGTTCTGACCTTTCTTATGCAGTACCTGTGTGGTGTTAGTTCAGTCCAGTTTATTATTCAGGTGAACACCCAGGTACTTATAAGTGCTGATGATCTCAATGTCCAGTCCCTGGATGTTCACCGGATTTGGTGGTGTGAACTTAGTCCTGTGTTTTACCCATATTGATCTGGACGCAGTTCCACAGACTGTAAAATGTAGCCGACAGTACTGGAGTCATCAGAGAATTTCTGTAGGCGGCAGGTTGCTGTACACATATTGTGGCCTGTTTGTGAAGTAGTCCACAGTCCATGTGGTGAGTGGGCCTGCTGGTGTTGAAAGCACCAGATAGATCAAAGAACTCCGTCTTCACAGTGCTTCCTGTCTTGTCAAGATGCCACAGTTCTGTAGCCATTTATATCTAAGGTCTTTGGTCTGGGAACTACACACAGTGTCTTCCAGAGGGCTGGTGAAAACTCTCGTGTTTCATGGTTAGATTGAAGATATCCTGGACTAGCCCACAAAGCTGATCTGTGCCTGAGAAGCACAGGGTTGATGCTGTCCGGATTGGCTGCCTTCTTCATTTTCAACTCGGTTGAACTCATTTTCAACTGAAAGGAGAGAGCAGGACTGAGTGCTGGGTGTCGAGAGCAGAGGTGTGAAGCACTGAGCCGTGGTGGGTGAGTGGTGCAGTGAGGGTGAACAAGGAGGTTGAGAGCTAGGTGTCAGAGACCAAGCGGTGAGCACAGAGGAATCAGTTTGAAGGGGGAAGCAGCTGCATGAGCTGGTCTGGGGAGGGGCAGATGCCTGATCAGATCTGTAGAAGAAGGCATTAAGGTCATTTGCCCACTGCAGGTCTCCCAGAGACTGCCTGTTGGATTCCTTAAATTCTGAGGTGGTTTTGAAGCCCCTACAGACTCAGGTTGTTCTGCTGAACTTAATGATCTGTGTAGCCCAGGGCTTCTTATTGGAAAAACTGTTTTGGTTGGTATGATGTTCTCCACACAGAAGTCTCTGCAGTCTGTGATGCAGTTTGCAAGGCTGTCGACATCCTCACAGTGTGGTTCATGGAGAAGCTCCCAGTGTGTTGTGTCAGAGCTGTGTTTCAGAGCCTCGTAAGCCTCATCAGACCAGCTCCGCACGTTTTGTGTATCGGCTGGCTGCCTGTGAACAATTGGGGAGGGGTGATGTTTTATATCACCAATGTATACGTTTATAAGTCCAGTATTTTATTGTCTCATGTATGGCATGTTACACATTGCTTGAAGTTTGGGAGAGTGGAGGACAGGCAGCATGACTGAAATCTCCAGAGATCAGGACGAGAGCCTGTGGATGCTGTGTCTGCAGTCTGCTTGTAACTGAGGGGATGGCACCACAGGCCATGTTTGTATCAGCAGCGGGGGGAATGTGGGCAGTTATCAGAATAACATGCAAAAATTCCCTCTTTAAATAATCCTTCTTCATTCTAATGGCTAATAGTTCAATATCCGTTGCAGATTTGTTCATTAATAATAATGATGTGTCCTTGCACAAGCTATCATTGATAAATACAGTCAGTTCCCCTCTTTTCCTCTTACTGCTTTCCTTCATGCTGTCCACATGCCAAATTTGGAAGCCATCCGGTGTTCGCTCGGTTAGCCACGTCTCCGTAAACAGCATTAGGCTACACTCATGGTATTCCCTCTGGTGCCATGTCAGTGCTGCCATTTTATAGGGTAGGGATCTTGCATTCCCCACGATGACCGATGGAAGGATATGTTTATAGCGTCTGTTACTAGCGCGATGCTCAGCGTTGGCATGTTGTCCTCTTCTCCGTTTCCTCAGTTGTTGTCTCAGGAAACTCCTCTACAATAAAAGTGGTGATGCTGAGTGCTAGCAGCTTTTCTCTGGTGTAAGCAACGGGGTCATGACTAATCCCAAGCTCCCCTGGTGTCAGTTTTAACAGTAGTCCCCAAAACTGCAGAGAACAGATCCCCAAAACACGTCTGTGGAACATGGTTCAGTTGGGTTTAAAATAAATGCAAGTAAAGAAAGAGCATAAGAGATGATCTACCGTACCGTAAAACATGCTGGAAGTATTAGATTGTATGAGATGACATGGACTTCCTTCCTCTTATGACAAAGATTAATTTATAATGTGATCCAGTGCTATATGCATACTGATATAGGCTGATTTATATCCCAGACAGTAAGTCTGTCAGTAAGTAAGGACAGATGAGAAATAAATGATTATGGTGCTCTCTAATCAGATTGTTGCCATTATGTCTTCTTGCAGCACATTGCTTTAAATCATCAAAAATACTACAGCAAAGACAAGGAGAAATTCGTGCTTCCACCCGCCACGGTCCTCCTGGCCCTGTGAACTGCAGCTGGGTGATCACTTCCCCAGTGGGAGAGCGTGTGATACTCAGGTACGGTGAGATACAGAGACACAGACATTTCCTATTCAGTTTTATATCATTAACTTAGGCAGTCTGGCTAAAAGGAGAGGTAGCAAAACAGTGAAATTCTTTACAACCTTG
Source organism: Hassar affinis (assembly GCA_025674545.1). Classification (NCBI taxonomy): domain Eukaryota; kingdom Metazoa; phylum Chordata; class Actinopteri; order Siluriformes; family Doradidae; genus Hassar; species Hassar affinis. The sequence continues at coordinate 4,931,788 of JAOVYV010000042.1, read as the reverse complement.
CTTTCATTCATCATACATGTCCTTATAGGGCCTAAACCAACATGCAGTTGTTAAAGCAGGCAAGGCATTTAAGCAGGCGTTTAAAATCTGATCGCTTCAGGAAATCTGAGACACATTTTGTCCAGATGTTATACATGAAGTAAATACTTTCAGATTATGTCGTGATGTGTGTGGTCTGATATTCCTCTTAAACTGGTGACTGTTCATTAAAGGCCCACCGATTACTGCTTGATCCTGCCTGTTCATGGAACACTGGGAATTCACCCTAGATAGGATGCCAGTTTATCGCAGGGCATCATGCACACAGTCATTCACACCAAGGGGGCACTTTAGAGTAGCCAGTCCACCTTCTATCATGTTGTGTCTTTTTACATTTATTGTGTTTTTAAGTATCTCTGAAGTTCTTCTTTTATTCTTCTTTACAGTTTCTCTGAGTTTTATATTAGATGTGGCTGGAGCTGGCTAAGCCTGACAACCGCTACAGGCCGGCCCGTGTCACTCTGTGGATTCCAGCTGCCTAAGCCGATGGAGTTCTATGAGGGAAACATTACAGTGACGTACCACTTTGTCCCGCACTTCTACTCAGTTTCAGGGTTCCGCCTGTCATATATTAAAGGTAGCACAGACACCTTTGTGTATTGTAGTGTTATTCCTTCCAGCATGCAGGTGAATGGTAACGTGTTGTCCTATTTCTCTGTCCAGACACTGGTCCGTGTTACCCGGGTGAGTTCGAGTGTTACAGTGAGCGCTGTCTTCCCATGTCCTGGCGCTGTAATGGCCAGGTGGAGTGCCTCGGGGATGGCGACGAGCTCGGCTCGGATGAGGAGGACTGTGACCCTGTTTATTCCCAACCTCACCTGCGCAATGAGCCTTCACCGTTCCCAACTGAAATCCCAGCAAGCTCAGCTGTTAACTCTAACATGGACATGAGTCACCTGTCACATGGGGTGCCTGATCTCTCCCCTCCAGCCCAGGGTGGCCCCTGTGGGGGGTATCTGCGCACCTTTTATGGCTCTTTTGTGCCCCCTGTGATGACAGGGGAAGCAATGGAGTGCGTCTGGTCGGTGGACCCACAGGTCTCCCGGCCACTTAAGCTGGAGCTGCAGCAGTTGGCACTTGGCCTTAGAGACAAAATTATCATCACTGACCAGCCTGCCAGGGGTGGCAGTGTCATTACAACTGTGAGTATGTGGATACATAAAGGTGGATAAATAAATGTTGGAATTCTAATACCAGTAATACCACAGCCACCTGTCCTCAGAACTCCAACACAGTGTGCTCTCATTGTCCAGTATTTATTATATACTGTACACTGTTCTATAGCAAGCACAAAATTCAGACAGTGCATATTAGTGAGTGTTTAGGATACACATTATTGTGACTTATTATGTAAACTATGTAAGATGTTACAGATTAGCTATTGGTTAAGATGCTCCAGTGTCCATGCTGACAAGAAATGTTTGAGCTGAAAGAAAGTGCTATTCGTTGTGGTGGTACAGACGTGGTTCACTTCATCACTGGTGCTCTATAGATATTAATGTAGTTCTCGATCTAGGAAATCCATTGTCCATAGAATTCAGACTATTCTATTACCCCAAATAATGCACAATACAGCAAATATGTCGGTCAGAAATGTTCAGCAAAATGTGTAAAAACATACTTAAGCAGATGAGCAAAAAAAGGAACAAATTTATTGACTCCTTTCTTAACAAGACTGATACTAGCCACCTGTTATCGGCTCATGTATATGTAGTATCTATGTGTATATCTGCATCTCCTCCTGGTATGTAAAGCCTCCTGGCTTTATGTGTCTTAGAAAAAAACTAGATATGCTAGACTTTATCCTCTCAGACTGGTAGCAGTTGGGTGATAGGGACACTAGATTTAACCCAATACAACATTTTTATTCGTCTGAGGTGTTAATTTCTGTTTTTGTTTCATAGAACATGTTTTTTTTGTTTTATTACAGGTCACATATATATCCAATTATAAAACAGTGGAGGTAGAGTCCCCGACTGGTCTGCTGTCACTAACCTATCGTGTGCAGGAGACCTCTGAGAGGCGGGGCTTTAATGCCACATACCGCATCGCTGATTACTGCCTGCCCTGGGAAGGTCTTTGTAAAGGGTCAGAGGGGGGCTGCTACACTCAGAAGCAGCGCTGTGATGGTCACTGGGACTGTGCAGAGACAGGCCTGGATGAGGATGGCTGTGGCGGCTGCCCGGCTGGCTCCTTTCCTTGCGGGACACTGGCACAGCAGCGGGCAGGGCACCCCGTTGGCCGGCCTGCCTGTTATTCCATCAAAGAGAGGTGCAACTACCAGCTCAACTGTGCTGACGGGAGTGACGAGAGAGAGTGCAAAGTGTGTCAGCCCGGCACATTCCACTGTGACAGTGACAGGTAAGGCACTTTGATCTGTTTAGATCAAACACAAAGGTGCAGAAGTAAAAGCAGATTTAAGCACGCATATTTGGGAGACAGGATTTTTGGCCTGCAACTTACTGAAGCGCATCCCGTGAAGCACATCTTTGTGAAGCACATCCTCATGCCGTTATTAAAAGGTCGAAGTCTAAGAATGCTTGCAGGCTAAAGCCTTGTTAAAAAGGAGCTAGTACCAATTTTCCGTACATGTTTTCCTGTCCATTGCTACCTTCATACAAGCATTTCCTGCAGCTTCAATAAGCCCACTGCTGTTTAATTTCCAAACAAAACTCAGTTTTATTCCTAAAGTGCTTTTAATAATAGACATTGTCCCCAAGCAGTTTTACAAAGACATAACCTTTTGATTAATATAAATTTTATCCCTAATGAGTAAGCCAGGGGCGACTGTGGTTAGGAAAAACTCCCTGAGATGAGAAGAGGAAGTAACCTTGAGAGGAACTAGACTCAAAGGGGAACCCATGCTCGTTTGGGTGACACCGGATAGTAAAAAAAATACAGTTAGAACCAGTAAATTTGTTACAGTTTTATTGAATGAAGTCTATTTTATTGAAGTTATCAACTGTTCACTGATGGAGTGTAAAACTGTTCATGGTGATTACAGTCCTAAACATCGTATCAAGTCTTCATATACAGCCTTGACTGGCAGGAAAATAAAAACAGTAAGCAAAACATCAATTGTTAATGCAGCAAGAGACCTATTTTATAATGAGCCAATTTTCACTGGGTTCAGTTGAATTTATTGGCTCATTAGCGGTGCACTTGAAGTATAAGAGCTTGTGGGTAAAGTCCTATCAAATGCCCGGAACAACTGAGAATAAATGGAGTTAATGTTGATTATGGTGCATTATTTTCAGGAACATTATTTCAAGTTGGACATGATGTTTAAGCAGATGTGTAGGCTGCTGGGTGATATAAGCAGTACATCCTGTTATGAGCTCTGGTACAGTAGAATATAGTGTAATATTCCAGCCATGTGCTGCTGCAGGTGTGTGTTTGAGAGCTGGCGCTGTGACGGACAGGTGGATTGTAAGGATGGCACTGATGAACTAAACTGCACCGCGACTCTGCCTCGAAAAGTCATCACCGCGGCGACTGTGGGCAGCCTGGTGTGTGGTCTGCTGCTGGTCATTGCAATGGGCTGCACCTGCAAACTGTACTCACTTCGCACTCGAGAATACAGGTGAATCCCCCTCTCCAGTTGTCCTTTGAAATTTAATTTCCTATACTTTTATTTTATGATAACTGTGTATGCAACAGTTAAATTGCCAGTCTTAATGAAGATAGCTTGCTCATTGTAACGATTGTTTCTTTTCCGCTTTAGCTTGTTTGCCCCAATCAGCCGCCAAGAGGCGGAGTTTATCCAGCAACAAGCCCCGCCCTCCTATGGTCAACTGATTGCTCAGGGAATTATTCCTCCTGTCGAGGACTTCCCTACTGAGAACCCTAATGAGGTATGAATTTAAATTATATTTCTAGTTTGCAGGATATACAGCATCTCTATGAGGTAACCTCAAATGTAAACTTTTTTTATATTTTTTTTGTGAGTATGTTTGGACAGGCATAAAACAGTACAGCGTTTGATACTGTGCACACCAGCTAGTGAGGATAGTTCAGAAATTACACAGTAGACTACTGAACACTGATCCTGGGTAAATCCTTTGCTGCAGATTAACCCCAAATTCTGATTATTTCAGATGGCAGGCTGCACGTAAGCAGCAGACCTTCAAGCTTCATTTTAATCATGAACAATGAAATGTTTTGGCTGGTCCTTGTTAATTCCTGTTTGAGTTTATTTATAATTATTTATATTTTCTTGCTCCTGGTTGGTGTTCATTTGTTTTGCATTTGTTTATCTAATTCTTTTTTTTTTCTTCTCCACTCTCTCAGCCCACCTCCCTTTCTCTGAGAGGACTGCTTCAGCTCATCAGACAGGACAACATCTCCCCACGGCGGAGACGCAGGCCGCGGTTTGTCCGCCGGGCAATCCGACGCTTGCGCAGGTGGGGCCTGATTTCCAGACCCACCTCTAGATCTACCCAGACCTCGAGCTCCACCACTCAACAGACAGAGGCTGCTGCTACAGGCCAGGAGTCCAGACAGTCCAGCCCTCCAGGCTCCACAGTGCCCAGGGAAACCTCTGATCAGTCTTTGCCTCAAAAAGTGGGGTTGTCCCAACAAACAGAGCAAGAACAACAAGCAGCCGCATCATCTCCTGTTTCCTCACCTCCTCCTCCTCCTCCACCTCCTCCTCCTCCACCTCCTCCTCCGACACTTCCCACAACTCCAGCTTCTCTCCAGGCAGTCGATACTCCAGGCACACGTCAGACCCCACCTGTCACAGTTGCCCCCAGCAGCCCCTCCCTGGCCTCTCTCTTCCATTCTCTGGGGCTAAGTATCTCTCGTTTCAGACCTTCGTCTTCCCCTGCCACACTTCCTCTTTCATCTTCCCCATCTTTTTCCTCCTCTTCCTCAGATGATGAAGTGCTACTGATCCCTCTTTCTGATGACACAACCTCTGAGGATGACGTGCCCATGTTGACCTGAAATGAACTACACACACTCTTTCACTTTTCTTCTCTTTCTCTCTGTTTTACACCTATAAATTATGGTCTCGGCATGTAAGCGGCATCACGTCTCCAGTCTGTGCTGGCTAGGTGCCTTATTTCACACGGATAGGTTAATTTTGCTGATTTAAATGCAAGTATTGGACGAACATGTCAAAGAATTTAGTCTCTGTGCTTGTTAGATGTGCACTTACTCAGAGATTGTGTGTGTTGGAAGAAAATGTTGCACATTACAAACCTTTGTAATGAGTGTGTTTACATGCACCACCTGCTGTTCTCTTCTTTTAGGGTATTCCAGTGGCTGTGCAAGGAGCAAACTACAATAGTATACACTAGATTAGAACAGAGGATTGGATGCCTGGATTTTAGGCCATTAGTCTGTTATTCAGTGCATGTACACCAATGAGCTGATATCCTTAGTTTTTTTAACGCCTGCATGGAAATAATGCGATTTAGGAAATAACGCATGTACCTGTTGACTAAAAATGGAGAAGGTTCGATGACAGACAGCATTATGTGAAATTTGCAGTTATGAAAGTACTTAAGAACCTGCAGATCTTTTTTTTGTACATGTAAACACACTCATTGAAATTTTATGTCCTTTGTCTTACCCTTGGCAACATATAGAGCACCATGCTACAGATATCCAGGCTATACTCTTATGGTTTATTTTTCACAGTTAGGTAACGTGTGTGTGTGTGTGTGTGTGTGTGTGTGTGTGTGTGTGTGTCTGCCATACTGCTCTACACATGGCTGTGTGTATTCTTTAGAAGTGCCTTTGATAGAGCTTCCTATAGATCACTAGACACTATGTGACTGTATGTACTTGCACATGAAGGCCAAACACACATGCAAAAGTTTACGCCACAGTTTGATTTTAAACCTACCCAGGCCATGTGTATTTTATCGCATGGCAAAAACGTGTGTTTGCGTGAATGTAGTCACTCGGTTGAGACAATCCTTCTTGGTGCATGAGACAGCTATTTGCGCCACCGACCCCGAATTACTTCACATCTTTACTTTGATGAAAATGAAAACATTTCTTCTAGTTCTTTTAATTTCAGCTTTCGGCTCAGCAAACAGTGAAAGAAACACGAGTGCCATAACTATAATCACTCTTTGCCCTTGCTCTTAGGAATCTGTTTTTTTTTTCTCCTCCTCTTTTGGCCATGTTGATATCGTTTTTATTACTGAATGTATTGAAGCGGCTAGCTGTGTAACATGTTTCTCGCCAGTGGTGATTGCAATAGAAATCTGTGTTTTGACATGGAAAAAAAACAAAAAGAAACAGAAAATGATTTTTTTAGGATGTGTTTCACTGTATATATGCTGAAAGATCTAGAAAAGCCACAATGAATAAATCATTTGCACTTTTATGGGTGTGTTGTCATTATTATGTGTTCAGTGATTTCAGTTTGTTCTTCCTTTTGTGCTTTTGAAGTTTTTCCTGAAGTGATTGGACGACTTTCTTTTAGGGAAGCTCTTAAGAAGTCGGTACCACTGAAACTAGTGAAGAGGTGTTATAATGTGTTTTTTTTACACATCAAAGCCTCTATTGTCTTGTGCTCTCTGTCAGATTTCGGTTTCTCACACTTTGGCCAAGAACAGTAGTCATCCAGATGAAGTAAAGAGAAGAGGATACAAGAGGAACGAATACATGGTGCTCATGAGGTTCCCCTGATTTCCTGTAAGAGCGTGTGATACAGGTCAGCTCCATCTGTTTTTATGAATTACTTATTTACTTATCAAAGACTTTAGGCTTTAATATTTTCCATGTTAAATGTCTTGGGCTTTTAGGCTGTATTTGGGTATAAATGTGTGAAAAAGTAAGGAAACCCAAGTTGTCAGTAGTGGTAGGTACAAGGGTAAAGAATGAGTGGTGCTCACTAACTTTGGTAAAATGTAAATCAGGCAAATGTTAATCATAGTATGGCATACTGATGAGAATAATAATAATGATATTACGGTGTCACACTGCTTTAGAAAAATGTTTTAGCTTTAAAAATGGAAAACCGATTCAGTAAAATATTAATTCAGTCAAAGCAACTGTTAAATGCTGGTATTTCATCCAGGATTTACCATCATTTGCCTGAAATTAGTTATAGTTAGTTTTAATTTTGATACATTACATTGCATAGCATTTAGCTGACACTTTTATCCAAAGCGACTTACAAGAGTAATTGAAGCACATAGATTTATGGTACACATAA
>JAOVYV010000042.1:4577563-4590115 GCA_025674545.1 Hassar affinis | reverse complement strand
AACTCCACACAGAAATTTCCCAGGTCGCCCCACCCGGGGATCGAACCCGGGTCCTTCTTGCTGTGAGGCGACAGCACCATCCACTGCGCCACCGTGCCGCCCACCACTGTCAGTTTTTCTCCTAAAACCATGTTCTTGTGCCATAATCAGTTCTGTGAATCGTTGTGTTGTCGTTACACTCTCTGATCGGTCTCTTTTTCTTTCAGACTCGCAGTGAGCTGGTGCAAGATACCCAGTGGAATCTGTCGTTTGCCGGGCTCGCTCCGGGTCAGGAGTACTGTGCAGTGGCCCACTTTGCTTCCTCTCCCCTCTCTGTCCCTAAGTGTATCCATGTCCCACCGCTGGGTAAACAGTGCTCAATTCATTTTTATAGTGGTTTAATAGACATTGTCACAATGCATCAGATATAGATTTATGTTTTTATCAAGCCAGCAAGAGGTGATAGTGGCAAGGAAAATCGTCTTGAGATGAAGTGCACTATTCTCCCTGTTTCTGAAGGGATCAGTTAACACTGTCAGTTTCTTTTTAACAAAATCAACATGTCAAAAATGGCTTTCATTTCTTATAATGCATTTTCTGAGCTTGTCATGACTTGAACATGGATGTGTGTCTTTGTGTATGCCTTTCAGAAAATCCAAACCTTTTTGTCATGGCCCTTTGTGGTGTCATCCTAGCTCTTATTCCCATTATTATTATTATTTTCACCATGAGGAAATGTTGGTGTCGGTGTGCTTTCACAGACCTCCGACTACCTAAATCTCTGGTAAGGTATTCTTTATAGCTACTCTCACAGATCGAGCAGCTGGGTCTATTGGACAGTGAGATCATTTAAACAATTGTTTTTGTGCAGATCGCTCTGAGTCAGGATCAGGAGGGTTCTGTTGTAGATGAACCGAGAAAGGCAGCCTTTGAAGAAGAAGAGGTGTCTATTGTCCACCTCTCCATCGTCTGTCTGAACGAGATGCTTCCTTCTGACCGCCAAGTGGTTTATCCACACTTGCAGAGTCTTGGAGACAGATATTACACTACAACCCTTTTGCATGACCGGTTTTGTGATGGAAACGAGGACACGGATTACCACTCCGGAGATATCGAAACGGACGGTGTTGAAAGTTGTGCATCTCCAGTTTACTATCAGTGGCCATGCTGGTCATCACTTCCTGCTCTCAGAACAGGGGTGGTGTGTTTACTGGGGAACATTCTTCCTTCAGAGGGATCAGGGATTCCTTTAAGCTCAGTCAGAGTAGCCGGAGCGCAGCTAGCCAAGATGGAGTCTGATCATTCTTTCAAAGTATTCCCAACCCTTTATAGTGACGGGGATTAACCTTCAGTTATCAGTTGGCTTAATTCAAGCTGGTTCTCAGCCCAGCGATTCTGTTTGTTTCCAATTTCTGATGTATATAGAAAGGTGACAGCCAAAATATTAGTCTTCCATGCAGATCCATGAAGCCTAACCGCCCTATTCTGTGTACATGTGCTAACAGATGCTTGTGATTGGCTAGTGTTCATTTGCTGATTGCTCTGCTTCCAACAGCAGGGCATGGCATAATCACACAGTTAGCTATGGATAAAAACTTTGTCAAAACAATTCCTCAGGCATTTCAGATGGTCCTGCCTTTTCCCAGCTCCCAAAGCACCCTAATCAGGCTATAGATAAGAGTGTAAAAATGAGCAAAATATGGACGGCCGGGTGTGGTAATGTACATGTATGCAGACTGTATGCTGTCAGCGTTTAAGATCGTTTACTACGAACTTGCATATGGAATCATTTTGTCACCTCTGTAGTATACTGTATTTAATGTATGAATAAATCAGAAGGAAAGGCCATCAATCTGTTGATGATATTAAGACAATCCAAAGTTGGTGCTGATTTTGGGATACACACATACAGCAGTGTGACTCATTTCGGTAGGCAGTCATAAATCCTCAACTGTTGGTTTTACCCCATGTGGACGCTCTTCTGCGTAAATATGAATATGGTGTTATGTGGCAGGGGGTATGAAGCAGGGGGTTGGAGGTACACACATGCTCACTGACTCATTGTTGCCTGTCCTGGCTCAATTTCTCATGGCCAACAACTCGCACTTCACTGCTTTACCATGCACTTTATGCTGATGCTGGGATTTTTCAAGAAGTATTGGGCCCTTAGGAGCAGTACTGACTTTTGTTCACCCTTTAGTGTTCTTGAGTTCAAGCTGCTGTCTGACTGATTTATGCTAAGCACACCAGTGGGAAGAAGTGCAGCTGTTTTGTTGTGCTGCAGTTTAATTATAATAAGTTCAACTTGTATATAGCACCTTTCACAATACCCAAGGACACTTTATAATCAAATAGACATAGAAGTAGTAGAGGACAGAAAGTGTTGACAGAAAAGATTTTTAGGGGAGTTTTGAACTTAGAGAGGTTCCAGAGCAGAGGGGTAGCAACGTTTGACAGTAGGGAGTTTTATTGTTTTGTGTCGTATATGATTTTGGTGAAGCTGTAGAGAATTATTCCTTCATTAACGTATGCAAGGCATAAATCGAAAATAAAAATGGCAGGTTTCATTGCTGCTGGTTTAAATGTCAAGTTTCAAGTTGACCAAAGTGTAAAGCAGGGGTGTGACAGAGGAAAATATGTGCTGCTTTAATAAAGCCACAACCCACAACCCTGAAAGACACATGCTGAAAAACAAGAAGTAGCGAGTAAGAGCTAGAGACTGATTGCAAAAAGGGTGAACGTGAGTGAGAAAACCCCCAATATGAGGTTTTATGCTGACGTTATATCAGTGTTCAACACCTTCAACCTAGTCAGCTTTATCATAAACAGAAAGAAATGAGTGCACATCTCATATTTTTAATAAATATGAGTCACTTCTCTTTAGTAGCTGTTAATATTTGTATTTGATCTATGTATTTTTTATATTAAATAATAAATATATTAAATATTAAACTTTAACCAAATCAAGAATCTTTTTTTAAAGGAAGAAATACATTAATAATAATTTTTAAAATATGTGCATGCTTCTAGATATTCTTTCTGCCAGAAGACGGTGCTTCAGTGCCAGCTCAAAGACACGTGCTTTGCCTGATGAAAACTTGTTCTGAGAGGAAGAAGAGTCTAAGAGCATAAGCTGATCAGAAACTGCTCTGTAGCTTATGAGGTCCATATCTTTATTATAATAAATCATTTTTAAATGTACAGCAACAGCTCAAATCTTCTGAAAGTTATTTGATGGTTCATATCCAAACTGTAGACTTCTTTTGCTCATTACATTCATTAATAAATGTTTACGGTTTTAGTTTACAGAACAAATATATAACTTGGCTATAAACGGACTATCCTTCCATTTGCATTAACTGAACCAAATGCACACAGTGGTGTTACATTTTCTACAACAGCAGCTCTGATGGTAGTTCTTTCTGTATTTGAAATCACAGATGTATATTAATGTGCTTTTACTTTTCTTTAGAGGACAGAGAAAATGACAGGCTGGTGACCATTTATAAATGCTATAATGTGATAACGTGTTTCACAGATTTTGTGTGTAATAAACATCACTGGCAAACTGCTGTGGTACACGAGGTTTAAAACAGTTTGGGACGTGCTGTTATTGGAAAATAGATAAGTTCGGGGGGTAATACTAACTCAGCTTCTCACCACATTGTCGCTGATTATTTTCCTGTAACAGCACACTCAATCATGTTTTTTTCCTCATTTAAGTATATAACTCTCAAGATGACACCATGCGTGCACACACACTTGGCACCCTTCTGTCTCTCCTGTCCTCTTCTGCCACTTTCATTTGTTCCATCTTGCTTTAATTACTGTTGCAAGATCTGTCCTGCTGCAAGTTTCAGGCTCTAGTGTTTCTCCTCACCTTCGCCAGTACTGTCAGGGGGAAAAACAGACCAAAGCATTAATCATTTATGCAGATAAAGAGAGAATATTTTCTGTAATACTTTCACTTCAGGTAAAACACAACAGTAAGGTACAAACTTCAGTTAGAGTGGTGATAATCACACTAAAAATTTACCACATTTATTATATTAATATAATATTTATTGTATTTATCCAAGCCTCAATAATTCAAAAACAATCTAATGGTGATTTTAATAAAAAATGATGTATTTTGGGAGTGGAAGATTTAGGAATACATAAATTACACCAAAGAACGAGCCTTATGTTCAAGCAGTTGGATTATATTCATAAATTAGTCTGTATTGAGATTTTGTGGAATATACAGTATAATATATATGCTGAAAACTGCAAAAAATTGCAAACTGTAATGCAAAGTACATAGCAACACCTCCTATGCACATCATTGGTTGCATCCACCAGTGTGTATATAAAACATCTATGGATACTGCTAGAGCTGTTTCTGTCATGAGAATGGTAAGTTATCGCTATTTTAACAGGTTTAACAGGTGGAGCTGGTGAGATGTGTCATGGCATTTCGGTGGTAGAAGCAAAGTTTGGATTTTCAGTTTGGGTGTACCATGACTACAAGAATTCTGGCAAAACCTCAGACTTATGACAGCAGTGTGACGGTAAAAAGACATTGGGTGAACATGACCAGCGGTGACTGGCAAGAATCATTTCGTGATAGGCGTGTACCACTGTCTCAAGTAACATCGGAATTCAATGCTGGGGCCTCAACAAACATCACTGTGAGGACTGTGCAACGTTCCCTCCAAGATCCCATGGGGATCTACCAAGTATTACCTGCTGTACCAGTTTTTCTGGTACCTCAGTGCATGTATGTGTGTATGCATGCATGTACGTATGGGGTCAATGAGTGCAAAAACTTCAAGAGCTCCTCCTGTAGAGTATTATGTATTAACACACTTATATACCTGGGCAAATTTGTGTATCTGTTCCACCACAGCAGCGAACAGCGCTCCCACACTCTCATCTATCAGACTCTGCATGTAGTGCACCGCCTCCTCATCCGACAGGTCCAATCTGAACTTATCCTGCACCTGAAAGGACACCAGACAAAATCAACATTCTAGTCTTTCCTGGGTCTTCATCAAAGTTCATCAACTTCATCAACTGGACAAAGTAGAAGTAAACCTACCTTTTTAACTGTCTTATCAGGCTCAAGCGCGATGTCTGGAATATTGGCATCCACCATGAGGGAGAACAGGTTTAAAATCAGGTTCGAATATCTGACGACGACACACACAGCGTAAGCTTTAAAAATGAGTTTGCTTTAATACACAAATGAACAGTTTAGCTCTACTACCTATAGTCACATGCTTATTTTCCAAATAAATACCAATTTAATAACGTACGTAATAGGAGATCTGACTGTACTGTGGCAAAGACTGAGTGTTATTAATGTTTTAGATGTCAGCGGAGGTTCAGTCTGTTGCCTGGACACATTGTTAGTTCTTGAGGATAAATACATCTAGCACCAGAGATGCCAACATTGCTAATAAGTCAATCCTAGCAGGAAGTATAAAACAGCAAGTTTACCACAAATACCCTGGACAGGATGGCTTTTTCTTCTTTCCACATGAGTGCCAAGTGGCAGTAACACAGCAGCAAGGCAAACGTCCAGCCGGATCACATAATATTAAGCAGTGCCACCATTTTATACAGACCAAAGTGACCACAGTCACACCTGCTTGTTTTCTACTGGTGCAGAAGACTGAGGCTTGTGGCCTCACATTTCAAAGTTCACCTAAAGCATGTAGCAAAATGAACTGCTACCTAAATGCACCTTTCAAGTCCCTTCAGTCAATTTATCAGTCAGTATCACTTCTAGTTAAGAAATAGTCTGCAGATATAAAGCAAGCATGGGAGTCTACCTGGCAAAACATATGCATTAACATGTTCTCTAAGACCAGAAACTACATATTTCAGTTAATACAATACAATACAACATCCTACACAGAACCCATGCTACATCCTATAAACTTTACCATATAGCCATTGAGAGACGATTACTATCATACCTTCTGGTTGTGTCCTTACATGAATAAATTTTACTTGGTGGTCATGGACAGGCCATTTATGATTTGTTGCCTGACCCTAGCTATACTTAATGACATTTATACTTTATCAATACCCTGCCATCTCAGACACTTTATACTATCACCCAGCACTGCTATAAATATATTTAACTAGAAACACAGAACCCAAATTCCTATAAAACACTGCTCTAACCTCCTGGTATAGTGCTCTACTCTAGAAAGAATCACTTCATATATAAAAGTAACAATAAGTAATTTTAGGATACCTGATCATGCTTCCTATAGGACACTGATTCCTCTTTCTAGAGCTTCTCTTGGTAAAATATTTATTCCTATAGTGTGTTAACTTTCCTTATGCTCAATTATTAATAGATAGAATGTCTTTCATTTTCTTTCTCTCTTCCTTATTTTAAATGGGTACTGTTTTTTTTCCTTTCTGTGCAGCACCTTTTTCCTGTCTCTCTCTCTCTCTCTCTCTTTCCATTCTCTTTCCTTGATCACCTCTATTGTGGCTTTGGGGATGGAATAATGATGAGGATCAAATGGCGGTTATAATCGATGAATGTCATCCAAAAAAAGAAAAATGCTGTGGTTATACTGCTGTGGTTATACTATAAAAGTTGGCAGCTCTGTAGCACACTGTAGTGCACTTATGCAGAACATGTGTCCATCTTGTGTGTGTGTGTGTATCTTGTTTTTATATCTTAATAGCTGATATTGTTGACCTTGTGAGGACATTTTATGTTTTTTTCTTGTTTAAATAAACAAACAAACAAGCAAACAAACAAACTGCCTTTTCATTACTGAGTTTAAGGTTACGCTTAGGGTTAGCATTAATTAGCTGCATGATAATGTCAATAGAAGGTCCTCACAAGTATTGCATGACATGACATGACTGTGTGTGTGTGTGTGTGTTACCTGCGCAGGTGCAGAAACGCTGTGTAACAATGTTTCCTAAGCTCCTGGTACTGTTCACTCTGCATGCCCCCCATGCCCTCTACCATCTCCTTACTCAGCTTCATCGGAGGAGGCAGTGGTTTGGGGTCCCGCCCCAGAATATAGCCAAAATCAATATGGAACAACTTCCCTATGGGAGAAAAGAAGTGTTCAGCCATGACCACAGTGTATATTCTTAATTCTCAATTCGCCATTATACACTCACTGAACACTTTAATAGGAACACTATATGTATATTGGGTAGGACCTGGGTAGGGGTTTGCTCTCAAAACAGCCTTAATTCTTCATGGCATTCCATATTCCTTTGAGATCCTGGTCCATGTTAACATGATTGCATCATGCAATTACTGCAGACTTTTCAGGTGGATTTTCAGTTTCAAAATCAATGAGATCACATTTTTCTGATGGTTGACATGAACATGACCTGAAGCTGTTGGCCTGCATCTGCATGAGTTTATGCACTGCACTGCTAGATAATTATGTAGCTGTATAAAGTGCTGGGTGAGTGTATTTTATTATGGATCAAAGCTAATAAATGAAATGAAGTAAACGGCAGAACTGTACCAGTCTTGGTGAGAAGCAGGTTGTCCAGGTGTCTGTCCCCAACCCCGAGGATATAGGTGATGACACAGTAGCCAGCTGCAACACACACACATACAAAATATATGTGCAGGTCACACACTCTATAGCTGTAGAGCATAACGATAAGCTACTGTTCAGTTCGTAAGCCACTTTTATTTGCGATAAGCAAAAGAAGACCCCTTCAGACATTTTCACAGATCCAGGTCTCACCACAGCTCTTGACGTAGGTGTCCATCACCTCAGCGCTGATGCCATAAGGTCCTTTTTCACTAGGGGCATGCTTCCTAAAGAAACTCTGCAGAAGCAGATTAGAGGTCAGCTGATAAATCCATCTGCTCAAATCTTTACCATTTATACAGTATATTTAACAAACATCTACTCAGCAAATCATATGTGGTGTTTTTTTTTTGACTGGCTCTGGCACTAGATGCTGAAGGCAGTATGTTGTATTATTTCAGCTGCTGTATCATGTTTTTTCCGGATTTTGCTCAACACGTTTCAATTGGATCCTGACTTTTCAAGGTTAAGCTCATCACACAGACATTCCATGGAAATGTTCATGTAAGCAAAGCTTTAAATATCTCATCAAATTATACATTTATCCTACAGATATACACTGCTCTGTAATGACAATAGCCATTAAAGAGCAGTGTATATCTGTAGGATCAATGTGTAATTTGACGAGATATTTAAAGCTTTGCTTACATGAACATTTTTATATAGATCAGATTTCATTCACAATCTGTCAGTGACTTGCAGAGCTGTATAGATAGATAGATAGTTAGATGGATGTAGACTTCCTCAAATCCTTCTGTCTTTTCATGTAATCCCAGACAGACTGGATGATGTTGAGATCAGGGCTCTGTGCGGGCCATACCATCACTTCAAGGACTTCTTGTTCTTCTTGATGCTGAAGATTTTCTTAATGACATTGGCTGTGTGTTTGGGGTCGGCTGCCATTTTTCTGCACCCCAGTTCCTATGTTTTTGTGCATAGGTTAAGTCGCTTGGCCTTGTTTCCATGTCTGAGGTATGGCTTTTTTGATGAACTCTTCCATGAAGACCACTTCTGGACAGACTTCTCCGGACAGTAGATGGGTGTACCTGGGTCCCACTGGTTTCTGCCAGTTCTGAGCTGATGGCGCTGCTGGACATCATCTCATTTTGAAGGGCAATAAGCTTGATGTGTTTGTCATCTGCTGCATTTGCAAGCTTCCTTGGCCGACCACTGCGTCTACGATCCTCAGTGTTGCCCATTTCTTTGTGCTTCTTCAAAAGAGCTTGAACAGTACATTTTGAAACCCCAGTCTGATGCAGTATAACTACCTTGTGTCTTGTTGCTGTGCTCAGTCTTGCCATGGTGTAGCCCTCTGACATGAAACTGTCTTACACAGCCTCACCTTGGTAGCAGAGTTTGGCTGTTCCTCACCCAGGTATAAGCTCCTACACTGCTGTTTATGTTTCAGTTAATGACTGTGTTTCAACCTTCATGTGAAATTGATGATTATTAGCACCTGTTTGGTATATTTGCTTGATCATACACCTGACTGTAATTCTACAAAATCCCTGACTTGTGCAAGTGTACAATTTTTTTGTAAATTGATACAAATAAACAGTTATTATTTGTTTGAAAGCATTTTTCCACACCTGCCTTAAACCTTTGCACAGTGCTGTACGTGTCAGTATTTCAGAATAAATACAAATTGACAATCTTAAACAATATTCTCCCCAGCAGTGCACCCAGTCTCAAAGTTCAAGGAAATTTTTGCCTCAGAATGTGGAAACCTCATGCTCCTTGTTCCATTTCATATCCAATGTGCTGCAGAGCCAAAACAACTAAAACTGCCACTGTTCAATAACAAACTGCACTGAATGAATCATAGTGTATCTGACAATCCAACCTGAATATTGCCTTCAGTCGCTAGAATTTCTGCCACAGGAACCGATTGTACAAACTGCATAAAACCTGAGAACACAAACACAGTGTCTGTAAGTATGCATGAATGTACAGTACATTGGGCTCTTTAGTGCAGGATCTGTAGCTGCATGTGTGTTAGCACTGACCATGTTTGGTGCTGGTGGCCAGCACTTTATAGGGCATCAGCTTTAGGTCCAAGTTCTCTTTCCGCAACAGCTGTAGAGAAGACAAAAGGCTTAAAATCTATCCAAAACAACATATACAGAATGAGGATGTATGCATGTGGTACAGATATTTATTTCTATCATTAGCAATTCTAGCGATTCTTGAGATCTTCCAACAAGACAATGATCCAAAACATATGCCCAGATCTACATAAAATGAGTTCTGAACCCAAAAATCAAGCTTCTGCCATGGTTTTCTCAGACCCCTGATCTAAACTCCACAGAAAACCTGTGGGGTGAGCTAAAGAGAGCTGAATAAATTCCTTGCTCTGTATTCAAAGTTATAAAATGTTATAGGCGAAGACTAAGGGTGCGTTCATAGTAGAGCTTTGGTTTGGACCCGATGGTTCGTTTTGTTGGTATGAACGTTGTTTTAGGAATCCAGGTGTGAAAAATCAGGAAGGAAACTCAGAAATCAATGATCTATGACAGTGTAATATGTCGCTCTTTTAATTTTTAATTGCACGTAGCCCTACTGCTCACCTTGAGAGTATGCATGAACGCAAATTCATATCCCATAGCTGCCTATCTCTGCAAAAAAACAGCTTGCATCACTCTCAGCAGCAAGATGCATGTATGGTATAGTGAAAATGCTGAACACTGTTCTTTTGGTGCTGATACCATGTAAACAAAACCTCCCTTACCTCCATTTTGCATCACTGCCTATCACCGATAAAAGCCGCATGTTAATTGCATGTTGATGACGTAAAAGGACCAACCAAAAATTGTAATGTGACTGGAGCCAGCAGGGGAAGTGGGAGAGTGGAATAATTGCACTTGGGTATCGATCAGCAAAATGGTCTCGGGTATGAAAACAACCCAAGTTCTTCAGCCTAAGGGAGGCTGTACAAATTATTAAATGCAGGATTACAAACCAGTGTGGTGCATGCAGTTTTGTTAAAGATTCTTATTTCTTTATGAAGATTTTTTTCCTCAGAATAAATTTTATTCAGTTAAAGATTAGCTTTTTCTATTTTTTTCAGTCTGAGATTAAACTTTTTCACCAAAAGATGTTTTTTTTACTCATCTTTGCCAGTAACTGTGGAGGACACTGAATATGAGTATAGTGTATCAGGCTGCACTTGTTGCTGCATGTATTTGTCTCTAGAGGCCTACAGTGCACCTGGTAGTAGTTTACTAAAACAATAAGATCATAATAAGAACATCCATTTGGGGATTACAGTAAAAAAATATTCAATGGCTGTTCACAGTCATAAGTCACGTTGACAAAGTATATAGGTAAAAGACAAATCTTCAATAAACATTCTTAGAGATATGCCATAGAGATTAGTTTGTAGATGTTTAGTGATGTTAGAAATGTTATAATGCAGACCAGTTCATTTATTCTTCTCAAGATTAATGTACCTAATGATTTAACTAGCCATATTTAATTGTGATCTCTGTGATGGGTTTGGCTCATTTATGCCTAACGGCGGCTTGGTTTATGCTTATATAATATTATACAACAGTTAGTTCGGACCGAGAAATCTGATTGGACTAGAGTCATTCCATGAGTGCTGATATTAGAGTATAAGAGCACTGGGACTTTTAATGATACAATATAATGATAACGATAACTGGTTGAAGTTATTGTTAGTGTTTGCATGTGCTTTACGGTCTGTATGCACATTAAATAAATGCAAAAATCTTAAGAATATTTGTTGTACTCCTGAATCTTAGACGTGTTGTGCATATTTGTCCTTTAACTGTGTGTATTATAAGGCCATTCTTACTTAACATTCAAATTTGCAACATTTCTAAACAGCAGTACAGAATAAAGCAATGTATTAAGTACAATATGTGGATATATATATGTGTGTGTGTGTGTGTGTGTACATGGGTGTATCAGGCATA
Organism: Hassar affinis; assembly: GCA_025674545.1. Lineage (NCBI taxonomy): Eukaryota > Metazoa > Chordata > Actinopteri > Siluriformes > Doradidae > Hassar > Hassar affinis. Next base: position 4,578,621 of record JAOVYV010000042.1, on the reverse strand, counting down.
TCAGACCTTGTCCATCAGTGAAATGATCTGCAGGATGAGTTGATCTTGTCGGAGATCATCACCGTGTTTAAAGATCACAGGATAAAGCTCATTATCTGCAGTCTTAAAGATCAGCTTAGCTGGCATCAGAGCACTCTGAATACATAAAGAGAGGTAGACACACACACACACACAGACACAGACACAGACACACAAAGACACACACAGACAGACGCACACAGACAGACGCACACAGAGAGACACAGACACACAAAGACACACAGACACACAAAGACACACACACACAAAGACACACACACACAAAGACACACAAAGCAGGTGATGTATATTTTTTCATAATCACAGCAAAGAAGAATAGCTTCTTGAATAATTGTGATAATGGTGTACCTTGAATAGCGTGGCGGTGTCTGGTACGATGCCTCTGATGGACACCTGGGGCTCCAGGGGGAGCGGGATGGGATCAATCTCACACAGACTCACCTTCTCATTATCAGCCAACAGAGCCTGCAGCCTCTCCGTCTGTCTCAAACACACAAACTCAACACTGTAGGCCACATTCAAATTACTGGGGTCATTAACAAACAGGAGGCGCCATACAATACATAGAAAACTTGAATTTTGATATTATTCCGTCACTCCAAGTCACGTGACAGAGGGATACATGTGTCCAAGCGCGTACCTTTTTCTTGCGATTGCCACTCTCTCTCTGAACAGCCTTCATGAGCTGCACGAGTCTGTCTACAAACGTCTGCTGAGCTGCGAGCTGGGAGCGCATCACTCTCACATTCTTATCACCCTGAGAGAGAGAGACAGAGAGAGAGAGAGACAGAGAGAGAGAGACAGAGACAGAGAGAGAGAGAGAGACAGAGAGAGAGAGACAGAGACAGAGAGAGAGAGAGAGAGAGACAGAGAGAGAGAGAGACAGAGAGAGAGAGACAGAGACAGAGAGAGAGAGACAGAGACAGAGAGAGAGAGAGAGACAGAGAGAGAGACAGAGAGAGAGAGACAGAGAGACAGAGAGAGAGACAGAGAGAGAGAGACAGAGAGAGAGAGACAGA
>JAOVYV010000042.1:4524350-4535264 GCA_025674545.1 Hassar affinis | reverse complement strand
ACCACCACCACATCAGTGTCACTGCAGTGCTGAGAATGATCCACCACCCAAATAGTACCTGACCTGTGCTGGTCCTGGACAATGAGTGTATAATGAGTGTATAATGTAAAATTTCACTATGTGTGTAAGGGTAATTAATTCATAAAGGATATGTATGCTCTTGGGCACTAGCTTTAATTTCTAATTAAATATTTCCACTAGCTGAATGATTGTCTTAACCCAAAACATGCTAGTAAACATTTCCTGTACAGATAATTTCTTTTTGTTTTCTGAATATGGTTTAGTCCAACAGAAAGATCACACATCAGACTGCATTTAGTCCTAATGACACTGGAAAGGCTGTTTGGAGTGACCTGATGAGTGACGGGCAATTAGACTCGCCCACTGGCTCCAGCCCTCCAACTCAAAGAGGAGAGATGGTGGCAGCGGCACTGGCGGTGGGCTGCACTGTGCCTGCTCAAGGACATAATAGCCTAGAGTTCTGCCTGGCCTGGGACATGCCAAAAATTACTTTTGGCTCGAGGGAAAGGGAACACATCAGGTATACACACCTCTTACTTTGGCATAACTACATTCCAGGAGACTTAAATATGGAAATGAGCCTGTTTGCTCATCTGCATTGCCAGATATGTATCATTAATCATGCAGAAATGTAATATTGTTTTCCTATTAGACGTTATGCACGTTACTATGGTACCAAAGGAGACGCAGGCCCAGCACTTTCACACTATGCACTTACACACTATAAAGACTGGGAGAAGAGCATTGAGGAATGGCAAAGACCCATTCTGGAAGACAGGTAAGGAATTAACTTGGGATTAACTGCATGAATTGTAGTGTAGGCATGCAAGAGTTTGTTTGTTAAAATATCCACATTTTGATTTAAAGGCTTTTGGACAGTAGTGAAAGGATACCTCTGAATAGCCATTGTATATATCTAACCCTAATGCATCTGTGTTCTTCAGTTCTCTCCCTTCCTGGTATAAATCAGCTTTGTTTAATGAGTTATACTTTGTTGTGGATGGCGGGACTGTCTGGGTGGAGCTTCCTGAAGACTGTGATATTAGTGGAGGGCTTCGCCCAGAAGAAGGCGGTCTTCCTGCACAACCCCCTATCCTCAAGGAGTATGGCCGCTTTGCCTATTTAGAGGGTAAGTATCCAGTTGTGGATCTACACACTTGGTGTCAAGCTACATATATTTCAAGTATGTGAAATTGCAAAACAAAATGTGTTGTTTCTGAGTGTGATAGACGTAGAGTCCTTTATCTGTTTAATATTTACAGGTCAGTGGATTCTGGTTAGGCGGTTGTGTTTATGCTAGGTCCTACACTAAATGGCCACAAGTTTGTGGACACCTGACCATCTCACACCAGTCTGTCCTATTCCAAAGCCATAGGTATGGACTTGGTCTCCCCTTTGTTGCTATAACATTCTCTTTTGCTTTGCACTAGTTTTTGGAACATGGCTATGGGGATTTGTGCCCATTCAGCAACAAGAGCCATTACCAAGGGAAGGCTCTGATGTCAGCCAAGAATGTGTGGTGCACAGTCGGAGTTCCAGTTCACCTGAAAGTCGGGTTGAGGTTGGGGCTCTGTGCAGGCTGTTCCGGTTCTTACTGACCTTGGCAAACCATGCATTTATAAAGCTTGCATTTTGAACAGGGGCATTGCTGGAATAAGATTGGTGTGCTAGGCCCCATAGTTCTAGTGAATTTTAATGCTACAAAGACATCCATTTGGGAAGGCTACATATGGGTGTGATGGTCGGGTGTCCGTATACTTTTGGTCATGTGGTGTGAATTTACATTTTGGGGAAAAAACTTAGGTGCAGAATGAATAAAATCCAACTTATTGTTCATATAATGAATTGTTTTTGAAAATGGAAACTAGCTGAAATGACCCTGATGTGTTGACCCTGCATTTTTTCTGTAACCTTTTCTGTTTGTAGGTCAGGAGTACAGAATGTACAACACATATGATGTGCACTTTTATGCCTCTTTTGCACTTATCATGCTCTGGCCTAAACTAGCACTGAGTCTACAATATGATATTGGTGAGAAACTGTTCTCACATTCTGTGTTTATATATATATTTTTTTTTACCAGCACCATATTCAGTAATTAAGTATTTTAACCGATCATCTTGTTATTTCTTTATTACTTCTTTATCTCTCTCTCTTTCAGCTGGTAGTGTGGTGCAGTATGACCCCACACAAAGGGTGAATCTCATGAGCGGGCACTGCTCACCAGTTAAGACCAGGAATGTAGTACCTCATGACATTGGAGACCCAGGTTATTAATAGTTTAAAGAATATGTACTTAATTCTTTCATGTCATTGTTAATTAGGTATATATAAGACACTAAACTGCCCCTGTGTGTCTGTCTGTGTGTCTACCCTGGGATGGACTGGTGACCCGGCAAGGGTGTTTCAATATCTAGGATAGGTTCCAGCATCCCCTCTGATCCCCTCTAGATAATGAATGAAAAAAAGTATTGTTTCATTTGAACACCCTAAGAATGTTAACTACATTTGCCTAAATTCCATATTGTGATAAAATTGGGTGAATGGCTTCCTACAGCCACATGACACAACTCCAGTTCAGGCAACACCAGCATATGGTGCATATGGTCATTAATTTGTCTCTTGAGGTTAAACGTTAAAATGTTTCTGGCTCTGTTAGAGTGCGTCTGTTTGAATTGCTGAAATATATATTTTTCCATATTTACTAGATGATGAGCCTTGGCAACATGTCAATGCTTATCAGATCCATGACACAGCAGACTGGAAAGACCTGAACCTGAAGTTTGTTCTCCAGGTGTATCGGGACTACCATCTAACACAAGACATGCAGTACCTGACGGACATGTGGCCCATCTGCCAGGTGAGATAGAATTAGTATAAATGCTTAGGAATTGTCTAAGCATTGTTAGTAAACTCTTGCAGTATAAAAAATGGGCACTGATAATAGCTGCAGCGTGTGCTGAACCACTGTTACCAATATTTGTGTATATAACTGTAAATAAGCTATACATTTGATCGTTTTAATAACCTGAAAGACATATTAGACATACTTGAATGACAATACAGACTTTTTGCAGCTTTGCTGATGAAATATAGTGACGTTGTTGTTGTTGTTGTTATTATTATCATCTAGTTTCATGCATCTTACCTGGTAATGGCTGGGCATGTCCATCTGCTTACCTGATGTTGGTTTGTTTCTCCTAGGTGGTTATGGAGACTGAAATGAAGTTTGATAAAGATGGGGATGGGCTAATAGAGAACTCCGGATATGCTGACCAGACCTATGATGGATGGACTGTAACAGGACCCAGGTTAGTTTTAAGGAGAGGGAGAGGAAAAGAGAGATCTTTGTTTTGTGTAGTCCTAGAGACAAAGGGGAGGGCATGATTAAAGAAAAAAGAAGAAGACAGTATCTAAAGTATGAATCTTGCATAATAAGTTAAAAAGTTCATACTGTTGCAAGTGCAGTATAGGAGAAGTAGATTACTATAAGAACAAAAAAACCCCCACAAAATACTACTACAGAGTGCACTCTTATTACTTATGCAGAAACCTAACAGTTATTATTTACTGTTTTGTCCTTTTATTGATGTTTCTCTGTTGGTGGGCTATGTGATACATACACAAGAGGACATTAAATCAATGGGCTCAAATAGACCCCATAGGTTTCTACAGCATCCCATTCCAATTGTCACATTCTTATGATTCACTGAAAAGCTTTAATGTTAAAACCAGTGTTTACTTTAGATTTGCTAGGTTTATTCTTGGTCTACCTACATCAGAGAGGATGGAGTTATGATTTGATGGTTTAACTGCAGTACACTAGCCACAGCATTCAAATAAATAGTAATTAAATAGTCCCAGGCAAATTATAATGTAACATGCAATTTTTTAAACATACACTATATGGCCAAAGATATCTGGACTCCTTACAATCGCACACATGTGAGCCTGCAAATGTTGCTGTTGCTGCAAAATTGAAAGCCCACAGTTATAGAGGATGTCTTTGTAAACTGTAGTGTTACAATTTTCTTTCAGTCAGGAGCTTAGGGGCCCTAACCTGTTCCAGCATGACAATGCCCCTGTGTGCAATGCAAGGTCCATAAAGACATGGCTTACCAACAGTGATGTGGAAGAATTCGAATGGCCTGCACAGAGCCCTGATTTTAACCCCATTGAGTACTTTTGGGATGAAATGGAATGATGGCTGCCTGACCTCATAAATACTCTTGTAGCTGAATAGGCACATTCCCAAATATACTGCCATCTTGTTTAATACAGGGTGAGCCAGCGAGATCTGACAATTTTGACATGCTTATTTCCCGTTAAGTTCAATATTCCTCGTCATTGTGCTGTGCCCTCTCAGAACACAATTTAAAAAATGCATTGTAACAACGTTTCTGCCTTAAAAACAAACCACTCGTCAAGCCACATGCAGTTAGAACGAGGAATATTGAACTTTTAAAAAACATTTTGACAGTGAACAGGCTGTGCTGTTGTGCTGACTGCTGCTCCATGTTGACTAAACTGCATCAACTGAGCTACTGTTTTCCCACCAGTCACTACTCTGAGGAATAAGCATATGAAAATGGTCGGATCTCTCTGGCTCAGCCTGTACAACAGCATAGGGGGGGACTAAATCTGGAATCAAATCAAAAAGCATTTATGGGTATTATGGTCAGTTGTCCACAAACATTTGGCCATATAGTGTATCTGTAATCATTCATCTTCAGTAACCCCTTTATCCTCATCAGTGTTATGGTGTTGGATGTAATGCAGGAATACACAGGGCACCATGTACATACTCATTCACACCAAATAGTGTAGCCAGTCCACCTACTGTTATTATAGCACCTGCTGAAGCACTTTGCCATATCTGTTTAACATATCTTAACATAAGGTATATACACTGATGTGCCAAAAGCCATGGGAAAGGAACTAGTATTGTATAGGACCTTCTCTAACCTGATGAAGTGGACTTGTAAACTTGACATGGTATCAATTCCACAAGTGGATGGAAAATGTCTGGTTAGCCACCATGGTTTCTGCAGGTGCCAGACCTCTTCATCACATCCCAAATACATGACTTCTATGATGTATTCCTGGTACACACATGACACTGTGCATCAGGGGATGTTAAATACATGTACAACTTCAGCAATGTCCCATGTGTCTGGCACCCACTATCATGCTGTCTAGTGTTCAGTCACAAGATAACACCTCACAACTTATATAGGTGTGGGTGTTCCCAAGCCACCCCCTGAGGTAACACCACTTTATAGTCAATTTACATACTGCTGTCCCATGACTACTGGCACATGATTGTAACACTGCTGTATCTATAAAGTGTTTTGAAACAACATTTTTATCTATTTGCTGTATTTCAGTGCATACTGTGGGGGTCTGTGGCTGGCCTCGTTGTGTGTAATGTGCAAGATGGCACAGCTTCTGAAAAACGACTCTGGCTATGAGCGCTACAGAGACATTTTGAAGCGAGGCACTGCTGCCTTCGATAAACTGCTGTGGAATGGTGAGTTTATCCGTATTATATGAAATAATGTGGTAAAATTCAGCCCAGTCTAAAAACTGCATAATTAAAGGGAGAAAACAAAATTAGACGCTGAGGCCCCGATTTACAGGATCCCGTATAATGCACTAACTTGTGTATGCAATGGGGATAAATTGTGTGTGCAATGTGGCCATGTTGAGGATGATTTTTTTTTTTTTTTTTTTTTAAAAGATTGTCCTATGCAATGTAGGAAACAATATATAAGGTAGATTTTGCATGTATTATTTGTTAGAAACAGGAAGTAGGAGAGAGTTGTTTGAGGACAAATAAAGTTCTTACATCAGCTTAAGAAAGCTTAAGAAAGAAAGTTTCCTGATGCATGAGACAGGTAACCAAACAGAGAGCCCATGTGTTAACCAAATAACTCTCTCCTACTTCCTGTTTCTCTACTTTTTTATACTTATTCCTGCCTCAAGGAGTCACAAAGCTCGCTGCCCCCTTGAGGCTTGAGGTATTGAACTGCATGTATAGCCATTGTCCATAAAACAAAAGTGATCCTGTGACCACATCGGTTACAGCATATTCACTAAATTCTCATCTTAAAGAGATAACCTCCATCAACCTTGTGAGTAGATCAGCTTGCAGTTTTTCACATGCGAAACTTTAGTAAAATAGGGCTTGAGTATTAACTAGATTGTCCCAGTCGTATTTCCATAATCTTTGTGTATAGTTTGTCTACTATGTATATTGTGTCTTGTATTTGTCAACTCTTTTGCACGTTTACACTCTGTGTAGTCCAGTGCTGTGTCTTGCACCATGGATCTGGAAAAAAAAAACAAATTTCATTCCAACATACCCTATATAAAGGAATGACATTGAATACTGACTTGACTTCTCTCCTAAATCTCCAGGCAAGTACTATAACTATGACAGCAGTGGGCGAAGTATGTCCAACAGTGTGATGTCTGACCAGTGTGCAGGCCAGTGGTTCCTCAGGGCATCTGGACTGGGAGATGATGAGTTTGAGGTCGGTTGTGTAATCCTTTTCAGAAGATTTGTTAAGACTGTTATTCTTGTAGGGCTTCTGCTTTGCCATAAACACAGTAGCAAACATACACTTTGATGATACAGGCCAGAAAATACTAATGTGGCTGTTAAGGGAATACAGCAGTGGATGAGTTTTTAAATAAAATACATTTTATTTTCATAAATAAAAATTTTGTTGCCTAAAAAAATTTCTGTCAGAATATAATGCGTAAATATAAATTCATTCTCAGTTACTGAGAACATGTATATGGCATACAAAGTTTTTATTTGTTCACTGATCATTTTTTTTACTGTGTTCAGTAACCCTTTTTTTTCACAGTTGTAATTTTGCACAGCAATTTCAGTTGAACATCTTAGTGGAAATATGAAAGCATAATTTACAATGTATAGTGAAAATGTGTATTAGAATCTCTTGTTCAGATCTTTATTATACAAAATCACAGACACTCAAGGATGTTGGCAAAGCAAGGTAAACTTTCAGGTAAAGCTACCTGAAGCATTTGTGAACACTGAATTACACTTTTAGTTTGAGGTATTATATATAATATTATATTTAATATATTATAAAATTATATTTGTCAAATATATGTAATACAAGATATCAGTTCAAGTTAATATATAAATTGTAAAATTGTCAATTAAGTTGGCTTGTAGAATCATCAAACTACATCAAATGTCAAACGTCAGTCATTTTTGTTTCTCCTTTGTTCCACTGGCAAGACCTCTGCCTCATGACACAAACTGCAGTATAATGGAGCTGTATCAGTTGCATCATGATTTGACACGGGTATATACACTGTGTATATGTCCATATGTGTAACTCTGACTTCTTTTCCTCAAGGTTTTCCCTAAGGAGAAGATCCACAGTGCACTGAAAAGCGTGTTTGATTTGAACGTGATGAGCTTTGCAGGAGGGCAGATGGGGGCTGTGAATGGCATGAGACCAGAGGGTGTGCCTGATCGCTCCAGTGTCCAGTCAGATGAGGTCTGGGTTGGGGTGGTCTATGGACTGGCAGCTACTATGATTCAGGAGGTCAGTTTAGAGTTTGGTTGCCACATTTGCAGATAACACACAGTTGGTACAGTCAGCCAATTATGTGGCAGCAGTACAATGCATAAAATCACACAGATATAGGTCAAGAGCTTCAGCTAACGTTCACACATTAAATGACAGAATGGTGAAAAAAATGTACCTCTGTGACTTTCACAATGGCTTGGATGGTGGTGCCAGACAGTCTGATCTCCTGGGGACAGGAATCAGTGGGCATATGCCGACCTACACATTTAAATCTATAGTTGAAGATTGAAAAATAATTGCTTGGTCTTTTTCTTCACCTTCAAGTGTTCAGTGTAGGTGAGCCTGTACGCACTGTAGCCTTAGATTCCTGTGCTACAGCTCATCTGTCTCCAGGTTCAACATGATGTGCATTCTGAGATGCTTTTCTGCTTACTGTAGTTGTAAAGAGTGGTTATTTAAGTTATCAAAGCCGTCCTGTCAGCTATAACCAGTCTGGTCATTCTCCTAAGACCGCTCTCATCAACAATGAGTTTCCACCTGCAGAACTGCTGCTCAATGGGTCTACTGTATAAACGCTGTAGCCTGACATGCATGAAAATCCCAGGAGATCAGCAGTTTCAAACTAGCCCATCTTGACCCAACAACCACACCACCGTCAGATCACATTTTTTCTCCTATTCTGTTTGATAAGAACATTAACTGAAGCTCTCCTGTGTCCAAATGATTTTGTGTGTTATGCTGCTGCCACATAATTAGATGACTGAATAACTTAATGAATGGCCATGCATACAGTTGTTTCTAATAAAGTGGTCAGTGCATGTTCTTTAAAAGTTATAACGTTTGCATGTCACCTGATCTCTTTCCTTGCCTTTTTAAGTCACCAGATTTCTTGTTCTCAGTAGTATGAAAATGTTAATGTCAGCTGTCTGTTTCTCGGTTTCTCAGGGTATGTTAAAGGAAGGTCTTCACACGGCTGAAGGTTGCTATAGGACGGTGTGGGAGCAGACAGGAATGGCCTTTCAGACTCCTGAGGCATACTGTGAAAAAGGGATCTATCGCTCCTTGGCTTACATGAGACCTCTCAGCATCTGGGCCATGCAGCTGGCCCTGAACAATCGGAAAAATGTCAGCAAAACCATGCAGCCAGACAGTGAGGCAGCTCCTTTAGAGACAGATTTACAGGATGAACTCGCTAAAGAGAACTGCCATTAATGATTGTGTGCAGCATCTTCTGACCTAACATTGCACATCACTTTGCATACCTGGTTAAGTGTACATTAAAGCTGACGTTTAATTCCCACAGATAAGTGCATGATTCCATCTAGCAGCTTTAAATATAGTTTTAATAGAAGTAGCACTTCCATTTGGGGCACCAAGTTGATAAAGTGGATAAACACATAAAATATACCCCTTAGACATGGGGTACACTGATCAAGGCTTTGTCTAAAGCTGTGAGCTAGAGTGTGCAGGCATGAGTTTGTTTGTGTTGTGTATGATGTATATTAGTTTATGATTATCATTCAAATACTTGCATTTAGCATTTTAATTGTGTAGCTGTTCATTATCACTACAGTAGTCCAACCCTGACGATGTTGTAATAATGCACATCAAGACTGAGCTGCCATTTAGATATGATTAGGACATTTTCAGTGGTTTGATTTGCACTGTATTCTGGGATGCATTCGATTATGTGGCCATAAGGTTATCTTTACATTCTGAAGTGTATGGTGGGATGTAATTTGGGGATAAACATTCAAGTGTACTAGGATCATTTATACATTGGGACACCCTAAAAAAATGGTTAACCTGCTCAATGGTTTTCTATAACAACAAGATTGAGATACTCTGCAACAACTTTTGGACACTCATTTTGCATCTCTTGATTTACACATCAATTTATTTTAAAATCACTGTTTAGGTACATCACTATATATTCCTTGAAAAATGCAAACGCATATTTACATCCAAGCAAGCAATGCACATATTTCCACAGTTGTGTAGCAAAGGATGGAAATCAAAAAAACATCCAACCTTTTGAAAAAGTGAATATTAAATGGTTGATTGCATTGGTCAATTTTATAAAATCTAAATTAATTTGCACTTTAGGCTGCAGTAAGTGATGTGCATAACTTTTCAGTGAAGACTTTCAGCTGTAAGACATAAGCGAAATATGCCTGCTCATGACCAAGAAGATCTGTTCAACAAAGCTACCTATGGATCCTTGTGTTGAGGCAAATTATTTATTTGGCAGCCAAGCTGAGTTGTACACTCAGTTGCCACTTCATTATATGAACCTTAGCAAGCATGTACATTTTATAAATATATATATATATATATATATATATACACACACACAGCCATAACATTAAAACCACTGACAGGAACTAGGAATAACATTGATTATCCCATTACAGTGACTCTTGTGGTGGGATTCCTTAGGCAGCAAGTGACCAGTCAGTTCTCAGGTCAAATGGTAGAAGAAGGGAAAATGGAAACAATTAAGGATCTGAGCGTTTTGAAGGGCCATTGTGATGGTTAGACAACTGGGTCAGAGCAACTGTAAAACAGCAGGTCCTGTTGAGTGTTCTAGGCATGCATTTGTTAGCACCTACCAAAAGAGGTGCAAGGAAGGGCAACCAGTGAACCGGCTGAAGGATCTTGGAGGCCCAAGGCTCATAAATGCACAGGAGGAGTGAAGTTTAGCCTGTCTAGTCTGATTCCACTTTTTCCACTGTAGCACAGATTGCTGAAAAGGTGAAGGCTGGCTATGATAGAAAGATGTCAGTACACACAGTGCAACGCAACAGTCAGAGTGCCCACACTGACACCTGTTCACCTTCAAAGGCACCTACAATGGGAATGTGAGCATCAGAATTGGACCATAGAGCAACAGAAGAAGGTGACCTGGTCTGATGAATCATGTTCTTTTACATCGTGTGGACAGCCAGATGTGTCACTTAAACAGGGCAGTGTGATGCTCTGGGCAATGTTCTGCTGGGAAACCTTGGGTCCTGGCATTCATGTGGTTACTCACACACTTACCACGTACATATACATAGTGGCAGACCAGGTACACTCTAGCCCTTCATGGAAACAGTATTCCTTAATGGCAATGGCTTCTTTCAGCAGCATAATTCATGCAAAAATTGTTCAGAAATTATATTCAGGGTGTTGATTTGCCCTTCAAACTCCTACACAATATTAGGCAGGTTGTTTTAATATTATGTTTAGTTTTATATATATATACAACCCCTGGCAAAAAGTATGGAATCACCAGTCTGGGATGAGCACTCATTCAGACATTTTATTCTGTAGAACA
>JAOVYV010000042.1:4505930-4524250 GCA_025674545.1 Hassar affinis | reverse complement strand
GCAAATACAAAACAGGTGGTGTTGACTGGTTCAGCATAACCTACATCTTTTAAAAAAGAGGAGCTATATTTGCAAAGGCTCCTTTTATAAGTAAAACGTATCGGTATCAGTATCGTCGATACTGGTCCATTTAATTGGTATCGGAACGATACCATAATTTCGCAGTACCACTAATTTACATTATAACCAAATTATCAAAAAATACGTTATGTATGAAGCATATTTTGTGAGCTAGTCATCAGAACAATGCACTCACACTTACTCTGATGAACAGCACCAACAGAGCAATTATACTAGGGGCGTTTTATCGAAACATACCTGAGATGTCTGAACATACCCTAAATCCTCATTTTCAGTGGGAACTCTTACTACCAATTTCTAAACCATTTTATGAACGTCATTTCCCTGACATAAATAAAAATTGCCTGGATTATGTCTGGATATTTGAGAAGTAAAACAGATTAGAAAGTAACATGGTGGGATTAGTTCAAAATCCTGTGACAATTTACGTTGCTGCTGCGGAAGATGTATTTCTGTTTCTTTTCCCACCCTAGACGTGTAAATTCACGCCCTTTTGTCACTCCATTGGCGCAGACTTTCCTCTCACGCCATATTGGATTGATCCTAGCCAATCTTCACGTAGAAGGCGGGATTTGTCCGATTACCGTTTGTGAAATTGCTGCCTTTTCCTGTATGTCTCGGCTTTTGGGTGGAGTGTTTTTCGGTTAGTTAGAAACAACAGCAGGTTATTTCCATCTGCATAAAGCACGACTTATTGTTAGTTGCTGTTTAGAATTTAACTTAAGCGTCCATAATACTTTCAACTTGCACATAACGCTACTGAAACATACGGCGATACTGTGGACCCAAACACAGGTCAGTAATTGATCTTGGTCTGTGTAATACTTTATATTAACATCTAGTAAGCAGATTCATGGATACATTGTCCACTATACTAATATGTAACGTGTGAATAGGCATTCACTTGTGTTCCTAATCAACCTTGTAGGTTTATATGCAGCAACGACTTGAGCGTGTTACCTCGTTACGTTAAGAGTAATGTTATGTTGTTTGTGTCTTATTTAATAGTTGAAAATGCTTATTTTATCCGCCGTTTATCAATGCATGCTTGTTTAATACTCAGCCATTGACTGCACTTCCGTCCTTCACGCGTATAACCGCAGATTGCTGAGAGAGAGAAAGAATCGAGGCAAAGCAAAAGTGAACTGTTTGTTAATGTCAATATCATATCAGTTCTAGTACACGTGGTTAAAACTTAAAACCTTCTCAGTAATAGGGACATGAAGTTCTTCATGCGTAATCAAGCCCACGAGAATGGAGGTTAAAGGTAAAATTGCTTCCTTCCCTAAACATTTTGTCAAAGCCTTGGCAGTTTTTAGTTCCTCAAACACTTTTAGAAACTGATTTACATTTGGATCATTTGCTAACAATGAAGAAAATGTTCTAGAGATTCAGTAGAACCGAAAAAATGGCTTAACACATCTATTCTTGCATGAAGTAACCTTGCTGTTATGTTGACCTGACCTGGGTTTTGCACTTTCCTTTTAGTGTTGGTAGCTGCTTGTTAAGCAGTACCAGAAGTGTTCACAGCCTTTAGGAAAGCATAAAAATTTAATTCCATCAAATACTGAAAATCAGTGGTCAGCACAACTCAAAGTGGGTTGTATGTATGATCATGACAAAAAAATTATTTTTGCAATTTTCGAGCATGGAGCATGCAGGAAGAAAACCTTTTGCACTCGTCTCTATTTTACCATCTTTTCTTTCCTAGCATTCTGATAGGGCTGCATTAGCAACTCCCTGAAAGATTACTGTAAAGCTTAAAAAAGCTGTAAAGCTTAAAAAAACTTTAAGAAAACAAACAAACTACTATTTCAACAAAAAAGAGAAAATGATTTGTGTGACAGCATTATAGGGAATATTTGAGGCTGCTGGTTTCTTTAACAAAAGCAAAACAAAAATCTATCTAGTATCCAGAATATTGGATATCTGTTTCATTTGTGTTGAGTGTTACAGCTAATGCTCAATGATATCAGAGGTATTTTTGTAACAGAGATAAGCTATTTGGGCCATCTGGAATTCAGGCTATTCATATCACTCTGTAGTCACATCTGTCACTGCGACACAAGCTGTGGGATTTCTGCAGCCTTAGACTGCAGTAAATAATGACCTGTGTGTGCAGGCAGTCTTAGAAGGTAGTGGAACACAACTGCCAAGTAAGTGTAGTTTTCTTAATTAATTTTTATTAGAATTGGCATTGGTAAACACTGGCAGTGTAAGGGTCATGCTGTTGAACTTTAAACATGGCTCTGTCATACTATATCAGCTTGTCACAAGTCAGTTCATGAAAATTCTGCCCTGCAAGATGTATGTTTCTTTGCCTTTCACTCAATATGCACTGGGATAGGTTTCGGCTTAGTAGTAGGAAGAGAGAGGCACTGTGTGTTCCTCTGTGTGAACTTGTTGGTTTTCTGGTAAGTGATTTGACAAATATATCTGTTTTTGCAGTAATAGTACATCCCTGTTGTAAGCCATTTGAATTGTTATTCATGTAGGAGTTCCAAGGTAATATATGCTAAATCATAGTTAAGCAAATTAACTATTCACTCAAGCACAACCGTGGCAGCAGTGATTGAATGATCCGAATGGATGCTTGCTTGCTTGTTTGTATGAGCCTATTTATTGCTATGAATTAGGCTTAGGCTTAGTCTACTATAAAACAAGGAGCTTCATGCTCACTCTCTCTCTCCCTCTCGCTCTCCCTCTCTCTCCCTCCCTCTTCCTTTAACAAAGCAAGAATTTCTGTGAGATTTGTGAGTAAAATGTTTTGGCAGATAAAAGTGTGGTCACTCAGACATTTGTTTTAGCACCACTGGGTCACTGTGTACACATACTGTTAATCTTCTTTTTTGGGGGGGGGGGCAATTTTAATTGAGGCAAAAGTTTGGGCACACCTATCAAATTACATAATTTGTTGATTTTGTGTGAAGTGAAAAAAGTAAACCCAAAACTATAGCAAATTCTTAAAAAAAATTCTTTTTATTTAAATGAATGCATGCAGTAGTTACCTTATATTTGACAAATATAAATAATAGAACAATAAAATAGTATTTGACAATTGGGTCATGATCTAGTAACATTGACTAATAATCTAAAACAGTGGATCAACTGGATTTGACATGTTCCAAGACCATATTCATTTTTTACTTATTATAATTTAGTTTAGTTCATGACTGCATGCAATATTATGACATTCCCTTTTTCGTCATGTGGCCTCAACCTCCCGTGATCACTGCTGCTCTGTAAGAAACCCCAGAAGAGGATATAAAAGCAATAAAACTGTCAGTCTGAATGCCAGAAGAGAAGAAAGAATAAAATGTCTAAAGTTGTTTAGATTATTCTTATGTAGAAATATGCAGGCTGCAGATCATTTCAGACCTGAATAGTTCACATTACATCACATTACAGCTTACTGATTATTTTTTACCTATAATTCCCATAACCCCAAGCCCAAGTTTTTTTTATTTGTCTACCATGACTACCAGTTCTGCCTTTCTGTTTACCCATAAGAGTGAAAGCCTCCAGTATAACTAACTCCTGGTACAATGTAATCTCTTAAAATGATTTGTTGTATTTATTTGAGGGGTGCCTGTTTTGATGTGATGTTCAGCACAACTGTGTAAAGTAATAAAATGTCAAAGCAATCCATGATGGATGCAGGCTTGGAATGTGCTAGGCATAGATAAATGGTATGTTTGTTTATCCTTTCAGACTAATATTTGTGTCATGTTCAGCAGAGACTTAAAATTAGAGAAAGGAAATGTATGTACTTAAATCACCAAACACATAAATCTCTATTTAGGAAAGATAGAATCTCACCATTTGTGTTTGGTTTTCTTGTCAAGAGGACATAATCCTAAACACACTTCTTTAAGGTTTACTAGGATCTAGGTATTTTGCTGCTTTATTTGCTGCTTTGCTTTCCTTTATTCACACTCTACCATTTTGCTCATAGGGTTATTGTTGGGACTTCTTCATGATGCTGTGACCGATTCTTTCTCTTAAAAAACTCAAGATATGGCAACTGCCAAAAAAGGTGGGTGTGAGTTATATTTTTCTCCTGCCTATCTATGTATCTATCTGTCTGTCTGTCTGTCTGTCTGTCTATCTATCTATCTATCTATCTATCTATCTATCTATTGCTGTTTCGTTCACTATTGGTTATTCTGGTACACACAAATTCCTTATTGGGTTTTTTATAAGGTACCATTTTTCTACCTACCTACCTACCTATCTATTGCTGTCTCATTCACTAGATAGACAGATATTTCTTAGCACATGAAAGGAATGCAAAAACCAGCAGACTTACTAATCACATGCTTCAAAGACTACTTAACTGTCTCTTCATGCCTGAGTGTGTAGCAGTTACTGCACAGCTGCAGACACAATTATAACATCTCCTTTTAAGCTTATTTGCAATAGTTACAGAAACATACTTTCTTAGTCAAATTGGACCTGAGAGTTACAGGTCCTCCTTCTTGCTGAATTTGAAGTAGTAATATAATATATAACCTATTAATGTATCTAGCGTAGTACAATGTGAAATTCTATATATTGTTGGAAAAGCTATCCTGCTCACTTTTCCCTGTGTTGTAGAACCAGAAACAACATGTAAAACATTCATATAAGGGAATGGTAAATATAATCTAAGTTAAATATTTCAAATACAGGACAGTTTTTTGTAATTTTGTATTGATTGTCACATTCCAAGGCATAACCACCATCATCCCAATGTGAATGTGTTCAAAACACACCCTATTAAATACGCAGGCCACATGTTATTTTGAAACAGACCATTATGCTTATAGTTTGATGTATAATGTAGTTGGTGAAACACAATAGATTTTATATGGAAGCTAAAGAAATATAGTCTTGTTTGTACTTGGGAAGCTGGGGTCAGAGCACACAGTCATGATACAGCCTGATCCTAGCACAGAGACGTGTAAGGGCCTTGATCAAAGGCCCAACAGTGGCAGATTGGTGGTGCTTGAACCCTCAGCCTTCTGAATAGTAACCCAGAGCCTTAGCTTTTGAGCCACCAGTGTCATTGGTTTGTTTCTGAAATATTGTACAGGACATAAGTCATCCTGTTTGTGTTTTCAACACATCAAAACTTCCTGCACAAATATGACCTTTCTACTTGGGACCATTCTGGACTGAATTTCTATACTAAATTTTCAATTTAGTAGGCTTAGTAGGCTTCATAGCTTTTGTCATGGGGTGGGCAAAAATATAAATGTAAATAGCAATTAATAATTCACTGTCATGCAGTGCAAAGAAAAGTGACACTTGTAATTATTATTGGAGAATCAAGAATTGTCCTCATCTCCTGCTGGAGTTTGTGTCCAGATTGAGCCTGCCTTAGCATCCACATTTATAAAGTATTACTAAATAGAATAAATAAATAAAACCTCAGGTTTATTTTTGAATAATTATCCTGTAAAATGCCCCTCTCTGTCTTGAACACTAAATAATTTTTCAGAAATTGCCCTGCTGCATTCATAATGAGACTGAGAGGCTTGGAAAGAGACACTTCACAGGAATGTATGAGAGGGTGGAAAAGTGAGACTTCCTGTCTGTGTATATGCGATTTGTTTTGTGTGTTAATGAATTCATGTGTTAATACAGCTTCCTCTAAGGTGGGAGGCATTCGCTTTGCTGAGACAAATGCTGCTGCTGCCGCCACTCACTCCCATGTGCACTTTGATGAGAAGCTGCACGACTCTGTTGTCATGGTGATTCCTGAGTCTGATGGGAACTTCTTGGTTAAGGTGAGTTTTGGGTCAATGGCACTACTTTACATACATATATTCAAACCCACACATGCACGCACACACTATATGTGTCCATACGCAAGTATGCAAAAGCATACATACATAAATATGTTAAAAATTGCATGGTGCTTACTGTGTCTGTACCACTATGTATTTAGTGAACCAAATATTTGTATCAGCATTAGGATTTAAATCTATCTTGGGCATGGGCAAAACTGGAAGTATTTTATACGAACCCTTCAGCTATGCCTCCAGAAACACTGGAAAATAACTTGGCAGCATTCATATTTCTTAACTATAATATGTGCATTTATGCATTTAATTTGGAGCATGTTTAGAGAAAAAGCCACTAAAAAGATTAAATGATCTGACTTATGTAAGAATGATCTGGCCAAAAGGAATTTCATCACTTGCACTGCACTCATACTGTCAGCAAGTTTGTCACTGTGTTTCACCAAGTCACGGTCTCTCTGTCGCCTAGCTGTTCTTACAGCCAGCCTGTGCGCATTGCTTTTGTAATTTTGAGGAAGGAGGGTATTGACAGGAGATGTGTACATTTTCTTAAAAAAACAAAAAAAAAACAACTAATAAATGTCACAAACAATTAGATTTTTTTAAATTAAATGTTATATTTACATTGATTTATCCACCATGTATTTTTTATTTTCTTTAAGTCAGGCGTATTAATATATTGGTCAATACAAGTATGAACCCACAAATCAGGTTCAAGTGATGTGTGAATTATAACAAACTGGTTAAACTGAATAATTTTATAAATGCACCTTGGACTGTAGGTATAATTTAAACAGGGAAAGAGTTTAATAGTCATGATGGTGGGCTGAGGTTAGGTTATATAAGGTTTTTACAGGCAAGTTCTGATTCAGTCAGACCCTTTCCATACATGTACACGCCATTACCACTTTGCAGAACCCTTCTTTTATCTTTCGGCTCATGTGTTTGTTCTGGAGGCCAGATCCATTTAGGAGAGGCTAAACCTATTATCTCTACAGAGCTTCTGCTTGTTATTTGATCATCATCAGCCATTCCCTCTGCTGCTTTTACCTAACTTTTATTATGGCTGTGGTTTGAGTATGTATGTGCAAACTCTTTCTTTCACTGTGGATGTCCTGTGATATCTTGCCTTTGGCAACATCAACCCACCCTACACCAAGTTTCTGTATGAGTGCTTTGTGTTTGTTGGAATCTATAAATTGAGATTCAATGACAGTGCTGTTTCAGATTAACTCCACACATAGCCTGAAGTGTGTTTTGTTCAGAGAGAATAATAGTTGGGTAATAGAATTTGGCATTCTTTCCAATTTTACACAGACACTGCTTTGTCCTCTCATTGGCACATCACACGTTTTACTACATGTACACACACACACACACAGTTGTCTCTTGTCTCTTTGTGTTCTGGTTTATTGTGAAATTGTGGATTTCTCAGGTGCTTAACATTACATGCCAAATATGCATTTGTGCACCGCGTGTTGCATAGAGACAGCCACTGTGGCATCATAGCTATGTACGGAATTAAAATATTCATGATCCCTTCTCTGTGTGACACACTCATCTTTACAGAATGCCAAAGACATTCTCTTCTTCTCACACTCCCTGTTCGCTTCCTCTCAGCTTTGTAATGAAGCCTCTCTTCATATAATGATCAACACCCACTTTATTGTATTACCAGAACCTAAAAAAATTATTATTACCTACTATTTTTTACTAAAGAAACTGTAATGAGATATTGAAAATAATTATTTGATCCATTGTTGGGGTCACTTATGTTTTCTTCAGGTGGGCTTCCTGAAGATTCAACACAAGTATGAAATTGTGTTCATGCTGCCAGAGGTAGCAGAGCTTGGGAAGGATTTGTGTCCTGCTCCTGTGCCCAACCCTTACCTACAGATTAAAGATCTTACTGCACTACCTAGTGGTATGTTCCCACCTTCTCTTTAACATTTTTATACATATTTCTCACAAATGGGAGTCTTCTACATCAAGAAACTGGTCAAATTTTAAATGTCTTTATGTTTAAGAAAACATATATAAACTATAGTATTGTTTTAACAGTCTATTAACAGCAGTTGTGAATAGTTGACCTAGAAAATAAATGCATAAATGCTCTTGTATATAGAAGATGACCTTTAATAAACCATTTAATGTACATTTGTGAGACCACCTTTTAATGTGGTTGAGAGCTTTGGAGAATGATAGAAGGTTGGGGGTTTCAAGCCACAGCACCAACAAGCTGCCACTGTTGGGCCCCTGAGCAAGGCCCTTAACCCTCAACTGCTCAGCTGTATAAATAATATAAATGTAAGTCACTCTGGATAAGAGTGTCTGTCAAATGCCATAAATGTAATGTAAATGTAAATGTAGCTTGCAAGCTCCTTGAGCTTGTTTGGAATATTTGGAAATTAAATTTGGAATTTTCAAAATTGGATATGTCTTTTTTTCTGTATGGTGACACTTGTACTAACTCCTATCTAATGATGTTTTAACTGCCATGTTGAATTTAACTAAAGTAGGAAACTATTATCTCTTATTTTTATTTTTGTGACAAAAATGTAGTATTCTGTTGCTAGATTTTCAGGAATTTTTGCATCAAGTGCTATTGGACATGGAACTTCTTTTAGTCACAAACTATCAAAACATGTTTGTTTTCTTCAAACGTACACATTGAGGCTAGTAAACGAAAAACAAAAATCATGACTAAATATTAAGCATGAGACAGAATATCGTTGTCTTGACAATTATGATTCAAAATACCTGCTAGTTAAATTTTGAGTCTCTGAGGTACATCACAATATTTCTGTTTTATATTCATTATGAGTTCTACTTCTATTCTTGCATACAAGGAGGCAACATCATGAAAAGCTCAAAGTTTGGCCTCAAAGCATGCTTATTTGATAGTCCAAAAAGTTGAGCTTATGAGAAGGAAGTATTTTGTCATGTGTCAAACACCAGGCCCACAGCCTTTCATTTCATTTGCCCCATATGAACTTGGAAAAATAACATGTAGTACACTACTGCTCAATAACATGTAGTTCACACTATCCAAAATCTATTGCATGTATGTGGAACAGCCATTTGATGGTTTGGTGGTTACCATAAATTGTGGCGTCATGTATACTCCAGTTTCGATCATGGCTGACTTGGCCACGAACTGAAATGCAGGTTAAAATCAACACGTGTGCACTGTGCTTCATGTAAGTCACATTCACATCTAAAAACGATTCAGAAGCATTGTATATTGTGCTGGCATTGGCATAATTGTGATTTAATTGCAGAGAGATGTAGAAATGTTCAAAATAAAATCACAATTGTTTTTCTCATCCATACAATTAAATTGGTATGTGTGACATGCTTGTGCATTTCAGGTAAAATATACAACCCTTGGCAAAAAGTATGGAATCACCACCCTTTCAAATTTGTCGAAAAAAAAAATTCCACATGCCATCATTTTTCTAAATTCCATCCTTCTGGTATGAAAAACAATAAAAAAATATTTTTATAATATAAAATATAATTATATATATATATATAAGTATATAATTATTGTAGTCTGTCACAATCGCTTTTTTAGATGGCATAGAGGAAGAAAATATGGAATCACTAAATGTTGAGGAAAATATGTAATTAATAAGTTCTCACACCTTGTAGAGTTGTAGCACAAAGAGGACTGACATGAATCATGGCTCCAACACAAGAGATGTCAGTTTAAACAATGTAGAGGATTATAACATTTCTTTAAGGAGGTAATTCATTACAGAGTGTTGCAAAAGATGTTGATTGTTCCCTGTCAGCTTTGTCTAAAATCTGGACCAAGTATAAACAAAATGGACAGGTTGTAAAAGGGAAGCATACTGGTAGACCAAGGAAGTATCAAAGTATCAAGATGGAAATCTTAAAGAAATATGTTTTGAAAACAGAAAATGCACAATAAAACAAGCGAGAAACAAGTGGGTTTCAACTGGAGTCAATGTCTGTGACCAAACTGTAAGAAATTGCCTAAATGAAATGGGGTTTACATACAGAAGAGTCAAATGAAAGCCATCATAAACGAATCTGCATTGGGCAAGGTGATGATGCTGGAACTTTTGTTTGGTGCCAGTCCAATGAAATTTATGAAGGTGACTGCCTGAATAAAACATGTAAATTTCCACAGTCAGTGATGATATGGGCCTGCATGTTGGGTAAAGGCACAGGGGAGATGGTAATCATTACATGTTCAATAAATTCCAAAGTCTACATTGAAATTTAGGACACTTTTCTTATTCCATCAGTTGAAAGGATTTTTGGTGGTGATGACTTCATCATCGATAATGCATCTTGCCATAGGGCAAAGGACATGAAAACTTTCCTTCAAGAAATACATATAATAACGGATCTTAATCCAGTTGAAAACTTCTGGTGGAAATTGAAGAAAATAGTCAATGACAAGGCCCCAACCTGCAAAGCTGATTTGGCAACAGCAATAAGAGACAGATGGAGCCAGATTGATGAAGAATTCAGTTTGTCATTAGTTTAGTCCATGCTTCAGAGAATTCAAGCTGTTATAAAAGCCAAAGGTCGTGCAATAAAGTACTAATCATTTTTCTCGTGATTCCATAATATTTTCCTCAGAATTCAGTGAGTCCATCTTTGTTTGCTCTATGGGATCTAAAAAAAAAGATTGTGACTGACTACAACTATTTTATTCCTTTCCTTTATTGTTTTTTCATGCCAGAAGGTTGTAATTTTGAAAAAAGATAGTTTTGTGGTATGTCCCTGTGATTTCTCTACAAAATTAAACAATTGAAAGAAAGAAGTGGTGATTCCATAATTTATGCTAGAGGTTGTAGATGTGAAACCATACCAAATAGAGGGAATTTTACATGCAGTTTATTTTGCAGTATTGGAAAATCACAGCAGTGAAAAAGGCAGCTGATGCAGTCATGGGTTCAGAACACTTCAAGGTTTTATAGATTTATCTGTGGTTATGTTGTCATACAGAAAGTATTCACCCCCAATGATTCTTTTTTTTTCTGTTTTCCATATATTCCAGATTTAAGCATATTAGAGTGGAAGTCTTTTTCTGCTCCTTTTGAAGTGACAATCTAGAGAAGAATTATATGGAAAAAAACAACAAACAAAAGTTTAAATATTCACCTTTAAGCATGACTGTTCCAGAATGGAGTTGTATTTAATGGTTCTGTTTGAGCTTTGCACATTTTAATTTTGGCATTTTTCCCACCCCTTACTATTTTCAAGCAATTCTTTGTAGTTTTTTTGCCTTGTGCTCATTTTTCTGTTGACATCTATTTTTACCCTGACTGCAGATGTCTGGCTGACAAGGACAGGTTCTTTTCAACAAGCATGATGATGCCACCAATGTGCTTCATAATAGGCATGGTGTATTCCACTGTATTTGGCTTTAGCTTAAGACCAAATGGCTCACATATCTCATTTTTGTATCTCTACATATCTAGATTCTATTCCCTAATTCACACCCACATTAATCCATGTTATCCCAATATAGCATTAATTCTCCCTTGTCTCTTTGTAGGAGGTTTAAATGTGACATGCGAGTATGTGGCTCACAAGGAGGGGGTGCTGTGTGAGGAGATGCTAATAGTAAGTGAGAGCAAAGAGGACGTGTGCCTGAAGGTGAAAGTTCATGCACGTGTTATGGGTGAGTTATCATCTAACAGCATAGCCAGCCTCAGCAAAATACTTCTGCTGAATGTCTGCCAAGACTGTGAGCACAGATAAAAACTACCCTAAATCCAAAGTTTCCTGACTTTCTGGAAGCTCAGATCAATATACTATATAGCAAGCACGTTTCAGTTATTCTCCATGAACATCAAATTAGATGTGACTGAGAAATTAATTATTTAGATTAGAAGACCTTTTCACCATTTCTGTAATTGTGCATTACATTGTAATATAGGGACCAGCAGCTTAATTAATTAAAATGTTCCTTGATTTGCCTCAGGTTTTGAACTTGTGCATATTAAAGCCAAAGTTACTATGCTCATATGGGCAGAGTTTTAGTTTCATACACAGACATATGAGCTACAGCTTGAGAAGTTATCTTACATAAATTTAGCACTTGTTGATCCAGTCATTTCCAAAAGGAGAATTGTTAGACGCAACCAGGAGAGGTTGCCCTAACTCTAACCCAGAGTGACCTTCTGATAGTGGTGTATATATATGTCCAATTTTCTGAATGTAAAATACCTTTTGTGTTTTAAAAAGGAGATCATTTTTTTTAAATGGATTTTAAAACAATGAAAAGACTAGAAAAGGCAGAGTTCTTTTTTGTGAGTTGGTATCTGCTGCACCCTGCTGGTCACCAAAATTAGTCCAAGCACTTTATTTTCCAACTCCAGAAAATGTACTATACAAGTAAAGATGGTAATTTACTATCAGTAACAAGACAGTAAGTTTATTTTTAAAGTATTTTAAAAAGTATTGTTTAAAATCTATTTTTAAAAAGCAGTTGTCAGATCAGTGAAACAAGATGTTCAATAAATTGAACTGTCATTTTGTGTCTGTTTGTAATTTCTCTTTAAGATCTTGAAATACCTTTCTGAGTAGTAGTCTGATTCTATTATATATTTAAAATTTTGGACCTGTCATAACATCTCCAGGTCAACACTAATCATCTGTCATTATGAAAAAGTCAGTGGACTCTACTGCGCTCTAATGCCTCTTTAAAAGAATGAGAAGATCTGAATTGAACACAGCAATCTTGTGCCTTTTTTTCTTTTCCAGATCCACACCATGGCACTCCAATGTTATTAGAAGGGGTACGATGTGTTGGAGCTGAGCTTGAGTATGACTCAGAACAAAGTGATTGGCAAGGATTTGACTAATTGGTGACCTATCCCTCTTGGATGTTCTTATTTGTGCAGTTAATGTTGGAATAAAAACACACACACACATACATACATATACTTTGCAAAAATCTTGTGGACCCTATTTAATACTAATTACTAAGACAAATGACAAAAATTTCTGCATTGTTCTGCATTACTGAGTAAGTACAAAAACATGTTATATTTTTAAACATTCCTTTTGAAAAAATATTATGTTACAGAAAAATATTTATATGCCAATAAAGAAAGCAACTTGTGCTAGCTTGTGTACTTTAGACAAATAGAATACTTTTCAGACAAAAACATAATGAAGGCTCACAGTCACCAGTAGATATGTGGCAGACTCTCCAAGATTCTCAGTAAAACTTACTTTTCCTATTTCCTTATAAAACTGCATAAAGGGTGCAGTGAGACTACTGGTTTTTATAGCAAAGTTTGTGACACCAAATATTATCATTGTTTAGTTTATTATTAATTACTGCTCTTTACAGTATTGTTTTGTGTAGAACTGGTTAACTTTTTTTTCAGAAGGTATCTTTGCTTTACGGCAATTCTTTGCCTACTGTGTGTATGAATGTACTGTATATGAGGTCTGTCTGGAAAGTTGTGAGAATTATGTTTTTAAATGCATTTAATTGAAAAAAATGTGCAATTCAATATCATCACCCTCAAAATATGATCTTTGTGAACACACACAATGTTCTGAATGCCTCTGCCTTTGTTGGCACCAGTGTTTGAAATAACCGATTGTGAAGGTGTTTTCAGCCTTGTTAGCGCAGTAGGTAGCGCGTCAGTCTCATAATCTGAAGGTCGTGAGTTCGATCCTCACACAAGGCATAGAGTCTTCTTTTGGGAAGTCGTGGTCTTGTGGTTAGGGTGTCTGCCCATGATCGGAAGATTTGATTCCTGCGGCTGAAAGGACTTGGCTGAAGTGCCCTTGAGCAAGGTACCTAACCCCCAATGGCTCCCCAGGCGCTGTGGCTAGGGCTGCCCACCACTCTGGGCACATGTGTTCACTGCCCCCTAGTGTCAAAAATTGTCTCGCAGCCAGTGAAGTGTGATCATGCATTGTCATGGTGGAGGATCCGTGAAGAGGCGATCTGACGGCGCACATGTTCCATTTACTGTTTAGCCTTCTGGTATAAATTCTTTATGGACAATCCCTTTCTCATTCTCATTACTTTCTGGACAGACCTTTATATGTACAGTCAGATGCATAGGTGTTTGGACAATTTGAATAAATTTTGTCTCTGTACACCCCCACAACAAAAATATTGCATTAACCATTTAGGGAATACATCCATTTTTACATAGCCTCCCATTTCCAACAATTTGGTACATTCTTAAAAATAAGAAATGCAGTGGCTAGCTCAGTGACACCACAGGAAGACCTTTTTGTATTCCTGGAAGACCATGGACTACAAACGATAAAGTAGATGATCACGGAATTCTTTCACTGGTGAAGAAAAACCCCTTTGTAAGGCTTAGCCAAATCAAGAACTCTCTCGAGAGGGAAAGCAGATCAGTCCTCAATCAAAGTCACCTTCAAGAATGTAAATGC
Organism: Hassar affinis; assembly: GCA_025674545.1. NCBI lineage: Eukaryota > Metazoa > Chordata > Actinopteri > Siluriformes > Doradidae > Hassar > Hassar affinis. The sequence goes on along the minus strand of JAOVYV010000042.1, from coordinate 4,509,968 downwards.
AAAGGCCTTACCTCAAGATGCAAAACACTGAGATTAACCAAAAAAAAAGCTTGACCAGTTCTGGAACAAGATTCTTTGGACAGATGAAAACAAAATCTACTTGTTACAGAATGATGGAAAAAAAAGTGCATAGAGAAGGAAAGGAAGGGCTCATGATCCAAAGCATAGCACATCGTCTGTCAAACATGGTGGAGGAAGTGTTATGGCATAGGCCTGTATGGCTGCCAGTGGAACTGGATCACTGGAGTTTGTTGATAATGTGATTGTTGATAGTAGAAGGATGAGTTCTGATGTATATAGAGCTATACTTTCCACAAATACTGCAAAATATATAGGGTGCGCTTCACAGTACAGATGGATATTGACCCAAAACATACCACGAAAGCAACCGTATAACTTCTTAAGGCAAAGAAATGGAATTTTCAGTAAGTTATTGTACCTCAACCCAATTGAGCATATATTTCTCTTACTAAAGACAAAACTGAAGGCAGCTGCAGTAAAGGCCTGGCAAAAGCATGTTGAGGCAGGAAACCAGAATACAGGCAGTCAATTACTGCAAATTATTTGCATCCAAGTATACAAATAATCCTTAGATTTATAATTGTTTGTCTGTTCAATTAACTTTGAGACTGTGAAAATGGAGGCACTGAAAAATGGCTGTAATTCCTAAACGCGTGGGTGTGTGTGTGTGTGTGTGTCTGTACACGTAAATACACTGGTTTTGCTTGCATGGTTGTCACTGTCCTGCATTTTACTACTGTACTTTTTTGTTCTTGTATTTATATTCTTTGCCTGGAACCTAATACAAATGGTTCACTTCCTCTAGAGTTCACTGTTCCAGTAGGGGGCATTGTTGACTACAATTTGACCATTAACACATGCATGTGGTTATTATAGACAACCATTACATAAATGGTGTGTGAACTGGTCCCATGAACATGGTAAACATATTTTTCTTTTTTTTCTGTTTTTTTTCTTTTTTTCACACTTAAATGTAAAACTGGTTAAAATAACTTCTCCCAAAGGTTTATATTTAGTAGAAAAGGATTATATAACTATAGGCAGTATTCCCTCATGTGCTTCACCTGGTACACATCAAGGGCTGATCCACTGCATAAAATTTAAATACTAATTTTTATATTTAAACTTAATGGTTTATTACTTTAAGTAAGCCTAAGTGCCTAAGTTATTTATCTCATTTTTACAATTTTCTACAAGGCCCAGTAACTGTCTTGACTCCAGTTAATGCAAAATGTCTGAGGCCTTACTTAAACCTAGTAATGTGACCATTTGTCTCTTGAATCAGTGTGTCTGCTTTAATGGATATCAAACGGTCTTGACTGTGAATGCATGCTAGTGTTGTTGGGTGATTTTGTGTGTTAATGTTTTGGAATGCCGTGGTACCTGTAATAATATAAATAAAGAATAATTTTGACTATATTGCCATAGTCCTTGAAGAGTAATTTTTGGATGCTCAGCCATGGGCAGTGTACACTGCATCTCTGGATTCTCAGAGTAGTTCAATTAGACAACCACTATGTTTATCTAAGAATTTTTCTAAGAAACACAATAAGCAACTCAATGTAAACCTAATGACTGATTGAATGATTGGTAAGATGCCTAATACTCACATAAATGGTGAAGTCAGCATAGATAATGCTGTTTACTGTTTAGAAATGCTACTTTTTACATTGTAGACAGAGGTAATTTATACCCCTATTCTGCAAAATATATTTTCCAGACTACTATGTAAATGCAGTTTAGAAAATCCATATTTCTTTTATACACTGTCAGAAACAATTTAGTGTTAAAAACAATTTTCAACAGTAAATATCAAACTGGTCTATGTTATTAAAAAAAACAATAATATAGCATTTACAAGCCATCTCCTGGGTCTTATTGATATCTGTGTGAATTATATTGTTCCCTTCAGGTAATGTTATATTAAAACATAAGTAACATTTTTTTACATCCATACATCCAGAAAGACGATGAGAAAAATGGTTATAAGAAATTCACCATTTTGTGAATAAGCTTAATCTTGCACTGAAAAAATAAGAAAAAAAAAACCTTTATCTGAAGTAAATTTATTCTGAGAATTTTTTTTTACCAAAACCACATGTGCCACAATTATTAGAATCCCTGCATTTACTACTTTGTACAACCTCTGTTTGCCAATAAAACAGCATGTAATCTTCTCCTATAACATCATAGAAGTTTGGAGAATACAGATCAGGGAATTTGAGACCATTCCTCTTTACAGAATTTCTCCAGATGGTCCAGGGTCCTAGGTCCTATTGCATACTCTCCTCTTTAGCTCCACCCACAAGGCTTTCTATGGAGTTTAGATCAGGGGACTGAGATGGCCTTGGTTTTGTGTTCAGTAAAACATTTTTCTGTTGATCTGGACATCATTGGAGATAATTTTCTTGCTCCTTGCTCAAAGATCCAGTCATGACCCATTTTTAGTTTCTTACCAGAGGCACACAGATTTTGATTTAAAATGTCCTGGTATTTCATGGAGTTCATGATGCCATGAAACCCTAACCCTACTGAGGTTCCCAGATCCTTTGGAGGAAAGACCAGTGCCACAACTTCATACAGTATACTACATCATACTTAACCTTGAGTATTTGTTGCCAAAAGCTCAATTTTCATTTCATCCACATATAAGGTTGTTCCAGTCAACGTGGTTCCAAGTGCCAGTAGCGCATGTCATAATCAAAATTAAAACAAAAAAATGCTTGAAATGTCTCTTTGTGTAATGAATATAACATATATCACAGTTTACCTTTTTTGAATTATTTTCCACAATAGTTTTGTGACTTTTTTTACAATGGTGTATACATTGATTATGCATCACATTATGGCCACCTTCTTTCCTCTACACTAATTGTCCATTTTCTCAGTTCCACTTACCATATAGCTAGTTCTACAATTACAGATTGTAGTCCATCTGTTTCTCATGAGAGGATGACTAACACAAACTGTGCAACAACAGATGAGCTACTGTCTGACTTTACACCTACAGGATGGAGCAATATGGTGGATGTGTTTCATAGAGTGCACAGTAAGGGAACACAGTGTTTAAAAACTCTAGCTGCACTGCTGTGTCTGATCCACTCACACAAGTACAACACACACTAACACACCACCACCAACTCAAGCAAAAGAAAAAAGGAAATAAATACTTATGGAAACAATAGGGCCTTGCACCTATGGTTTGCACTCCAGTACTCAGATTCAGATTTATTTATTTATTTATCTGTCATTTCAAATACATCCAAGCACATACTGAAAGGAAATGTCGTTTCTCTGGGGTCACGGTGTAAATCACCATCATCCCAGAGTGGCCGCAGCGTGTGCGCGCTCTATTTCAGGCCCTATGTATGATGTAAATTAAAGCTTTCCTGCAATTACGTGGAAGCTCTTTGCTAGCTTTTCTGGTTTCCACCAATGTTATTTTACTATTTACTACTATTTATATGTAGGTCACTTTAAAAATGCCTAATAATGGCTAGACAATGAAATATAGGCTACATTAGGTAATTTCCACTATAAACATAGACTGCAAAAAACAGCTCTCAATTTCTGGATCCACTCAGGACAAATCCCAGTGAAATGGTTTAAGGTGGTACAAATCCAACTGCTGGACCTTGAAAAGCTTGTGTCCCATGTTCACCAAATCCTGTACCCAGAACTAACAGTTTACAGACACTAGATCAGCATGGCTTTTCCAAAAATTACAGATATTGGTGAATAACAAGAAACTAAACTATGGATGTGTACACTATGCATGAGCTTGTTTGTTTTTTTTTATCATTTCCCTGAAAACATTTGTATCCAGCAGTCTAATGTTTCTATATTGACCCTGTTTGGAGAAAAGCAGCACAGGACAAATACTCAATTCACAAACTAATGGTTAATTCTAGCCTATAGATATTATCAATAGACAGTATTTTGTGCCTGAAATAAATACAACATATACAGCTCCCACTGTCAAAAGGTTGATGATTTCTCCACTTTATGAGTGAGAGA
>JAOVYV010000042.1:4468259-4492251 GCA_025674545.1 Hassar affinis | reverse complement strand
ATATAACAATAATAATAATAATAATAATAATAATAACAACAACAATAATAATACTAATAATCTTATACATTACATACTGATCGCACAACAGAAACACAACAGATCAAGTCTACGTAAAGTCAATGAAAAAAAAACAGCAACTCTGTAATACACCCATACGGTCCAATTTATTATATATATGAAATTATGGTGTAATATTTTTTCGGTAGTATTTAAAGTGATCCAGAATTTTACACCTTTACTTAATTACATTTTAGCTCTATCCAAAAGTCTTTTTAAAATATAGGTACATTTTTAGACAGGTTGTAAGTGCTAATAATCTGCCTCATTTATATTCATTAGTCTGTGTACACTTCCAACAACTCAGTGCAGAGTGAAACGTCAGTTGCTTAAAAAGACATTTTTGTTTATATGGCCTAATAAAATCGCTATTTTTAAATAAATATATGAATTCGTGGCATAAACTGTTCCTCAGCACTAATCGTCATTTTTATTTGGAGATTTGGATATGTCACTCAGTTAACTTGATTCGAAAAGAAAATTAAAGACGGGTTTCTGTTCAATTTAACGATCTTGTGTAAATACAACACTTGCCGCATCAGTGTTCTCTATCACTACTAGTCCTTCCAAAAGTCTATTAAAGGAAAACTCGTCAAAGTTTTTCTCTGTCTTCTCCGATGTTTTTCGCTTGGTGTCTTTGAATATTTGTCAGGTTTTGCCCAGTTACTGCCCTTCCGTTAATAAATTCATTAATTGACAGAGCTCGGTTTTTTGTGCCCTGGAATAGAAGCTTATGGCAGAATCTTCTGAACTGTCCAGCTGCCATGGTATTGACACTGACATGCCTGCATAAAACCCAAGAAAGAAACACCAGACACCACATTAGAAATATGATTCGTTCTCAGGCTTATCTATCAAGATAATCAGTAAAAGAGAAACAACAGTGATTTTATGTCTGTATATTTCTGCCTTTGGAGTTTGCTTAAACTTGTGTGGGGTATATCCATAGTCTGTTTTGCAGTTTTTCAGGAGAAATGATGATTTCATTGAATTCACCCAAGCAATTAATAATACATACACAGCACACGTACCTTCCTGGATAGAGATGAGTAAATATCCTCTGGTACTGCTCCAGAACATGGGTACTCCTGGGCTGCCAACCCCAGCAGGTGGCTCCCCGATCCAGTATAACATAGTGGGGAGCACAGGTCAGCAGGCATCAGTGCTGTCCTGGAGATATACTGTGTAACAAATACAGAGCATTAAACATCTTATTGCCTGTGTCACCAAATTCTTTGCCATATTTGCCTATATGCTGCCTTTCAAACGCAAATTTATTATGCAGAAGAAACCTAATTTATTTGGCATTTTATTATACTGACAGTCACAGAGCTGTACTTAAATTGTTATGTTGCAAAGAAATGGGTATAACTAATTTTGAGGTGTACTAGTCCTAGATCCTTTTTCTCATCAATGGAATAACAGAATTTCAAAGTCAATTTAGAGGTCAATACTCCGCTATTTTCCTACAGATGTGCTTTTTTGTAATAAGGTGTGCAAGTCATAGGCAATTACAAACCTAAATACGACTCACACAACTAAGTGAGGTTTGAGTGTTTCAAGTAATTTATATTTCATCTTATAAGCAAACCTTTTGACTGTCTCAGGTAAAATTAAGTAAGATTAAGAATGCTGATGATTCAGCACAATTGACTACAGTATCTAATAACATTATATGGAAAACTTAATGAACAAAATATATAAAATTTGTATTGAAGAACTATTAAAAGTTTTAGTACCTTATTATATTGTGAGTAAATAATTATTAGACATTGGCTTTATTGTTGAATGCTTTGAAAACATAATGGCTGATTCCAATGCTGAAGGATGGCTTAAATCAGTTTAATCCAAGCACAAACAGAACAGGAAATCAGAAGCCACCTCTGTTGTAATATTTAGATAAGAATTTATTGTACTCTTTTCAATGGCCATGTAAATGTGAATTTATTTGTCTCCACTAGGTACTTCTGTTGTTCTTGACAGAATGCTTTATGTAAAATATTGTTGCTTACCATTTGACAATATTTTAAAAAAGAATGGTTATATCTTAGAAGATAATTTAAGGAAGCTTGAACATTAGTTTGCATGTGTATCCAGCTTTGTGAATATTATGAGCTTGTGAGTGTATATTAGAATGTTTGCCCTACTGCTTATAATTGCACTCCTGACCATAAACGCACCATGGGTCTGAGAGTAACGCAATTTCGATCCTCTGTATGTCCTGTACTTATTGCAGGATTGACATTAAAGCTGACTTTGACTTTCATGTTTTTGTAACTGACATGCTTTGTAGAGTAGATGCCATAGCCATATTAGTATAAAACCCATAGCCCGATTGTTGTCAGAGTCAACACTGGTGGAGTTGTCTGTACTTCACGCAGCATAAAAATATTATACAGACATTATCTGTAGGTTCTAGAGTGCATATTAAGTTTATAGCATCACCACAAGCTGGCCAGTAACTCTGCATTTGTCCATCACAATTACTTTGATGAAAACTTCATTTTCTCGATGAGTCTAAAGTCTTCTTCTTTTCTTTTCAGTCATCAGAGTAGACTCGATGCCATTTAAACCAGTGGTTCTACAAAAAAGGTCAAGGCAAATTTACAAGACACTATAGTGATACTATACTATAAGGCTTTTCAACAGACTGACTTGAAATCGCTACATGGCTGTGTAATTTTCTAATGTAATGATGACATATCAAAAGAAACTCCAGTGGTTCTGTGATGCTATGGGAGTTATTTAGCTGGCAGGATAATTGGAAATATTATAAAGGCTTATCAGGATGTAATATCTTGCATCTTATGGAAGAAATGTTTCAATTTATCATGTCTCAGGCTCTAGCCATACCCAATATCCAGCTGGTGAGTGAATGAATGCCTTTACTGTGTGCTTTTGTACACTGTCTCCAGTCCAGACAGTATCTAATATAGCTGTAATGTCTGGAAAGGAGAAGAGAGCTCAGTTTATAATTCAGAGATAAAAAGAGAACCAGAGAATGAGATGGCATGGGGAAATATATTTGAATTCAGTGTAATTCAGAAGGCAGGAAAGAGCTTTAGACAAGTAGATTTAAGAGTTAAGAGTGATACAAAGATTAATTGCATTGGTTTAGATGGCAGCACATAGAAGTTGTGTGAATCATAAAGCATATATCTAGATAATAAACAGCTTTTCATGCTCATGAGTTAGTGTATAAAAGTATTTCCTATTTTCTTTTTTACCTCCGGAAAACAAACGCAGGTGAGATTCAAACCTGAATTTTTGTAACAATATAAATATGTGCATCTGTATAAAAATATTTATCTGAAGCTCCAAATATCCTTATATTGTAATTTTGTTTGTTTAAACTCAGTTGGAGTGTGCAAGACTGTTTTTTTTTATTCTGCTTGCACAGTTGTTAATTTTCTTATTTATATAATTCATTTTTTTGGTTCTGTGTCCCACAAAAGAGCCACAAATTAGTAGCCTAATTTAAATCACCACAAACCTAACCTGGCAGTTACTAAGGATGAATAAATGAAGGCCGTATACCATATTAATACCTGAACTATTACTTGCACCCATATGAAAGTAAGTAAACCTTTCACCCATGCAACTTTGTTGTATTTGGTCTCGATGGGTTCCCACCCACATTTTGGAGTCAACCAGATGCCCAGACAAAAAAAATTAATAGTTTGTATTTTTATCTATCTGTATGTGAAGTTGTTCTGAACATGTTATGTGTTCATTATGGATGCATTCAGATTTGGTCACATTCCTACTATGTGTTAAATTCTCCATAATTGTAAGTACTGGATTATCCGGTAGGTTGTTTTCAAGTCATACTGTTATGATGTTAATATTTAACATGTGCATTTAATTGCATCATATAAAAAATTATTATATGTAATTACGGACACAAATTCATGAACTTTAATCAAAGATTCAAGTGTGATGCACACATGGTGTGTGTGTACCCAGTCTCTGGTTCATCCTGACAGATTATCGTCATACTTGAAATTCCAACTCCTAGAGGAAACGTGTCTTGAATCAGAATAAAAGTGCTGTAGTACATGTGTACAGGCCTGTCGTGTCACTCTCCAGGCAGTGTGTAATTCCATTATATGATTGGATCAGGTAGAACAGAAACCTGCTAATCCAGAAGATGCATTCACCAATGGAATGTCCCAGAATGTGTTTACATGTTGCACTCAGACTAGGCACACAGGATCAACACACTGGCTCAAACTGATATCTCTTTGCACATTATAAACTTGTGTGTTATAACGTGTATTATACTGTATTAGCAGTGTATGTAAATCACTATGTTGTTAATTTGGCATGGTCCCCGTTTACAGACTGGTGGCACTTAATAGTAAAATATTTATGTTGATAACTGGAGGTGTATTCAAATCCCTGAATTGCCAGATGGCATAGACTTTAATCTCCACATGCACATATAACCACATTTGGACAGTATTTGTCTTGGTGGTTGTATATAGTGTGATTCTGTAAATTACATTTCTAAAAATTACATTTTAGATAATAAAAAAGTGTGTATGTTAATGTTTAACCTAAATGATCTGTGATCTCATTTTTTTACTGATTTTCTACTGATGTAATTTTAACCCAGATTGTATTATTAAAGCACAATGGAGCAGCAGCGGTTCACTTGGCATGTCCTAAACTTGATCATATAGTGCATAAGAGGCATCTTCTCAGTCACAACCCATGCACTGTAAGCCTAATTACCTTATATAAACATCAACACCTCACACTGCAGTGCTGAATAGCCGAGCCGAGTAAGCGTGGGGGCACAGCACTAATAATAGTCTAAGTGCTTTTGCATTTAGGCAGCTTATCAAGCCATATCTACCAGCTCTTTGGTAAGACAGAGTTGACCCTTGGCTGAACCTGCTTTAACACGTCTCTCAGTAATACCAGGGGCTGGGGATCTAAGGATCAGGCCATAGTCAGGTTGAGAAGTTGAGCAGGGCAGAAGAAGGAGATGGGTGAGCATATATAATGAAGATCTTTGGCAGATTAATGGCAAGTTTCTAAGATATAAGACTAATATACAAATATGTTTGTAGAATTTATTTTTTTGCATAGGTATGGAAAGAGAGAAAGAGGATTTAGAATCTGGCACTTCATGAAATAGTCACACACACGGTGAACAAAAGTTATTTTTTTAAATGATGTATGATTGCTCCTCTGTGCTTTCTGAAGTGACAAGCAGTACCAGGACTTCTAATAGTTCAAATACTTCAAATAGTAGGAATAGCATATACTTCTTTTAATGGCTAATTATAAACACCCCTGAGTGATGGGTTCATGGTTACCAGTAACATAATTTCAAGAAGAAGATTTCATTTGTTACATATACATTACAGAACATTGAAACTCTCTTCTCCACCTATCTCATCTTGTTAGGAAGCAGGGCTCAGAGCACTGGGTCAGCTGTACAGCACCCATGGAGCAGAGAGGGTTAAGGGCCTTCCTCCATGGCCCAAAATTGGCTGGGGCTTTAACGCCAAACCTATTGATCGGCAACCCAGAGGCATAACCACTGGAGCCATCACTTCCCATTACCACTAATTCTTATTAATTCTAGTATTATATATTATATATATGGAAATGGTGGTAAATGTATACATGGATGATGGATGAAAAATATTTTTTAATCATTAGTACATAACAGCAAATTTGAAAAACTAATTGTGAGCTTATGACATAAAGTGATAGTATAAAATCATGGTAGAAAAGTAGCCTGTTCTTGAGAACAACGCATTGTGTTTTCATGACCTATATTTCCTAAACAGTGGCAAGGTCTGGAATCAGCCCCCAATAACCAGAATGCATCACGTTGTTTCACACAACAACAAGGTGTTGAGGGGCCTCTATATGGGTTCACAGCACAGTCAGTAGAATGTGTGGATTTTCACCCTTCACTCTAAAAGCCTAATGCTCCAGGTTTATATATTAAGTGCTTATTTTTGTGTACTTATATACTGTATGTGTCATAGCACACACATGACAGATAAGATTCATGAGCTGTAACATCATGCTCTAAAAGTTTAAATTCGGTTCCACTTGTTTTTATTGTATTCACTGTTATCTCATCTTGTCACACAAAACATCATGCTGTAGTTTAAAGAACATTTGTGTATTTAAGTGCACATGGTATAGTCTGTACCTAGTCATGCTACAGGATATTGGAATAGATTTAAATAGCATACTTCATGAATGAAAGAGAATTCAAGAGATTGTAGCAAAAACCTAGAACAAAGCAGACTGTTTCTGGTGATCGAGGAAATTCAGGTCATGCAGATCTCACTTTTGTAATCTCTGCCCCAGGGCTGAACTCTTCATCTCATTAAAAAGGATTTCATTCCAATAGTGTAAAGGAACCATGGAGGAGATTTGTTCTCTCTATCAGCATTTTCCTGATGGTTCCTCTCATGTCTGGTTCTATGATATGAAATGTGAACTAAGTTCTACCCACTTCAAAGACTGCTGGAGATGAATGGAAGGCAGGGAGTGTGGCCAGAGAGAGTTATTAAACAGGATTAGTATTATGTAAGACATGCATTGGATATAGTATGCAAAATTGAAAACCGTGTGTGTGTATTTAAACCCACAGACCCCTCTTAAGGTTCTGAACTGCGGTATACACTTGTTCCAGACCCACTGAAAGCATTTAGATTAAGACTGTGCCATCAGCATGCTCATGGGATCACTAGCAATCTCATTATCTAGGCACTAATGGCTGAACTGAGACCATGATCTCACTGCTCCTGCCTGCTTGTTTTCTGTGGATCCCCACTGTGCTGTCTGATCAGCTTCTTATTCTGCACACAGGGGCTAACTGGACTTACTGGACCCTTTAGTGTAAATGCACTCTCCTCTGGAAAAAAATAGATATGTAACTGTGTGTGTGTGTTGCCTCACAACTCACAAATACACACATATGATGATTCATAGGTTTCTGTGTTGTTTCCTGTTCACCATGCTGCTAGCTTTTCACATTACATTAGAACACATTAGAAAAGCTATTTACCAAAGTACAGGTGGCTACAGCATTTGCTTAATGACAGGCAGTTAGCTAAAAAATCTATAACTGAGCTAGTTGCCTGTTCAACTTTGTAGTTCATTATGAAGGTTGTTGGTATTAGCTAGCTAGTTAAACACTAGCAAGGTAGCTAGCTAGCTAGCTTGTTGTAATGACATATAGCTATATAGATATAGCTATCAAGAGCAATAGTGTTGTAAACTAGCTCACATGCTAACAACCAGTTTCACAAATAGAATGGCTGTTTCTTGGCTATATTGATCAGGGTATACCGACTCCTGACACTCACACTGTTTTGAAGAGCTGAGTAATCAAGCAATCAAGATTGGTCTCGCCTTTGACCAGGTAGAATGCCAATCATGGAATTTTTGGGTGGCACTCGGTGTGACCAATGAAATTTTCTGGGTGGCCTTAGAAGCCCTTCTCTATATCTGGATTCAGCATATCTGCAATGCTTTCTATCTGGGCACAGCACATTTAGAATGTTTTCTATTTTATTTTATGAGTTTAATCACTTTTTATGTTTTCTCCAGGTGAAAGTCTGGTTCCAGAACCGACGTACCAAGCAGAAGAAGGACCAGACCAAGGACTCAGACAGGCGGTCTTCGTCCACCTCTGAGTCACTGGCCACATGTAACATCCTGCGTCTGCTTGAGCAGGGGCGTTTGCTGTCAGTGCCTGCACCTCCTCCCAATACACTGCTGGCACCACCGCATGCTGCCAATGGCTCGCTCCTAGGAGGCCCATCTATATCTTCCTCCTCTCCTGGGGTAAGCAGTACAGGCACACCTCCTGCGATTGTGGCTAGTGGTGGAACGTTTGGCCTATCTCTGTCTTCACTTGGTGCTACGCCACCCTCACCGAGGCTTGGAGTAGCACCCCCCTCCCTTTTCTCCATGCCATTGATGAGTGGTGCTCATCAAGAACTTACGTCTAGCTATGGGTGTGGATCATCAGCTTTTGAGCCTTATACAAGGACAGAGCGGAAAGATGGGGACTTGGGTGGGAAGAAGACAGTTTCCTAAAGACTTGAATCACTTTCTGGACCAATAAGGAATGCCCCACATTCACCAAAGGGTGCAATCTGCTATCTTTTTCAGCTAAGCTGAAGGTTAGGAGAGAAAGGAGTTGATTTTCAAATTTGAGCAAATATACACAGCTTTCACCTCCATTTTAGATTCTTTCCACTCCTAAATTGCCAAGTTGTGCTAATACTTTTGGCCACACGAATGGACTGCAGCCTTTGCTTTCCAGTAAGAGTATGCTAAATTTCATTTAATGCCTCTGCATCTTGTATTTAAGGGGCATTTAGTGTACAGATACTTATTGTTTTCTTTGATTTTTGAACTCTGATGTGTGTGCGTGTGTGTGCGTGTGTACATTACAAACAGCCTCAGGCTTAGTCTTTGTCTGTAATAGAAAAGATTTAACATCGCAAGGCAAATACTGCTTTATGACAGATATTGTATCCAAATGGGTGTTAAAAAAAAAGACAAGATGAATGATCATATCACTATGTCTGGACCTTGTGGTACTCTTTATGCTGCTCGTAACTGGTATTGTTATTAGGGGTAAGTTTATCATCAATGTTCATTTTACTTTTGGATGTACAAAAGGTGGGTTTGTGAGAAACACACAAATATAATGCCAAAATGTTGTGCTTTCTAATTTCCCAGTTCTCTATATTTTAAAGATAGTGATTCACTCAAGCATATATTAGTAAATATTAGCTACCTGTTATTATTGATAGTTCAGTAATGTAGAAACAAAAACAGGAAGTTATGAATTAGGTCATATTCTGTATGTATGTTAAGAGCACTGGGAAGTAGTTCAAGCAAGATTATTTGTTTTGAAATTTTTTGCACCATGAACACAAACGATCGTGTAGCATCTTAGATACAAGGATGTCTGTCTCATCAGTGTTATTTTCCGTACTTCAAGTTAACAACTGGGTGTCCCAAATGTAGGCTAATTAGTACTTCTGATTGTTCATCAGACTCAGTTGTCCATTACTGTGTATTGTGCAGTGACAATTTATTGACCAAACATAAATAAGATCTAAATCATATTATTTACATCAACAAACAACATCTGCTTATTAACCAAGCACGTAGATGGCATGGTAGCAATGTTTCAATTCATTGGTAGTATCTGATGGGTCAAAATGCAACATTTAGCTGTTCATTCTCTTTCTTATGATGGACTCTTTGGCTCTACTGAATCACTGAAAGTAAAGGCTAAGATTAACCCTGGTTTTGTTTGTTGCATCTCCACTGCATAACATGAAACTACTAGATGTTTACACCATATTGATTGATTTGTGAGCCTGGAGTTTGCAGCATGACTCTGAATGTCATAGTGTCTGATAAAGTAGAATAAACCTCAGGAAAAGTCATCAAATTATTTGCCATTTATTCCATTTTTTAAGGTTTTAGGGCCTTAGGTAGCGCCTCATTCATTGCCGTGAAATCTAAGCACTTTATTTTCATGCATGTTTACTTCTTAACATTTTTCTGTGCACTCTCAGATAAAAAATGTAGTATCCAGACACTTTCAGTGTTAGTTGTCACATGTATTTCTTATTTTGTATGACAGGAAAGCCAGAGCCTTGACTTTTGGTTAAGAAATCAGAAATCTTTGAGTGTCAGAAATGGGCAATGTCTCATTGGGCTGCAGGCTGAGAACACATACAGCTGGCAGAATTCAATGTTTTTCTCTTCTTTCTCACAAACTCATGGTCACACTATTGCAACCATGAGCTATACAAACTGTCATGGCCACAGTAGCCTGTTTCCTTATTGTTCCTTTTAATTTAAACATTGACTCAGTGTTGGTTGACCTTTTATCTTAACTGGACTACTCTTCAGAATATTCTTTTTTGATAGTCCACCCACAGATGTTTTACAGAGTTTCATAACATTTCAACAGCAGCCTGTGCTGTACAAATATTCAGCAAACAGTAAGCCATTCATGTTCATTAACCATCACATTTACTCTGTTAAATGTCTATACACAAAGCTATTGAAATGTTACAAATGATCTGTATATCCTCTGTAGGAGGACTATCCAAATAAAATGTAACCAATGATATAGGTTGTTTAGGGTACTGAGGTGAGAAGACCCACTGACCCTGGTAAATGAGGTAAAACTATGGAGGCTGTTTCTCTTTTACCACCGTTATCCCATGTGTAGATGTGTGTAGGATTTGAGTATCCATCCTGTTGTGAAACAGTGTGATTTCCCATAATCAGGATTTTTTCTATAATCAGGATCATTTACTGACTCCCATGTTAAATATTTAATGCAGTTTTGATGTTTAGTTTAGCACTGCTAAACTTTGCAATTTGCAATTGCAATTTCCCCTTTTCTTTTATTTCACACGCAATATACTTTTATTAAATCTTATGATAGATGTTTATGCCTCCACAAACTGAATTTGTATGCTTTTTTTCTGCTTGGCTTACAACTCTGAGACAGAGGAGTTTAAAGGCTTAGAGATTATTGTTACCAAAATTGTCTTACTCAATTTAATCTTTTTTTTTTTTTTTTTTACCAAGCAAAGGATTGTCTATTTGACACTCAGACACCCAAAGTATTGCATTGTAAGCAGAAAATTAATTGTATAGTAATTGGTTTTTATGTTTGTATTGTCATGTATTTGTTGTGAGTAAGTGTATGTGGAACAGAGCGGAGCATTAAGAGCTTGAGACAAAGTGACACTAGTGGTATAGTGCTAATTTTCTCACCTAATCGTCCTATAAAATGTAACCATCCGCTCATTCCTATTATACCTTAATCTATAAAATCTTTAAAACAAGAATACACTGTGAAATCTATGGCATAACTGAAGAACACAGCTACAGGTTGCAAAAGAGGTCTATATATAACTTCCTACACTAGTTTAATTGCAATGTAAACTCTTTCTGGTTTTGTGTTTGAGATATTAAATTGCGTAAATCAGTGTTCTTGTTCTTCGACAAGCCATAAAGCATTTCTTGACAGTAAATCTTTCTGCTTTCTGTAATCATGTCAAAACAAGTGGCACCAACTTTTGTTTTTCAAACAAATTAAAAAAAAATGAACACAAACTGTGTGTAAATATACAATATGAGTCTTTGCACAGTATTTTCATGTTGGTTATCATGTCATCTTACTGTAAAAAAAAAAAGTAAAGATGGAAAAAGAAAAAAAGCCCTTTATGAAATGCTTTTCATTTGTTTGTCACATTAACAGTTTGCACTTATTTAAAAGGAATAAGGTTTTTTTGTGTGTGTGTTTTTGGTGAAAGAGCAATTTTGATGCTCAGGCTATGGAAGCCAAAATATTGTATAATATGTATATGTATTTTTATTCATATGAATATAAATATATGTCTATGTAATTCATCGTTGATTGTCTCATTTCTTATTCTTCTTTACATTTAACATAAACATCAGTTTTTAATAATTTTTTACATTATGTTTATTTGAGACTTATTTGACATTTCATTGTAGGCAGGAGCTGACAATGACAATAAAGTCAATTCTATTCAATTTTAGTGAAAATGACGTACAACTGATAACACACAACTCAAGGGCACAGCTGAGCAGTTCAGCATCTTGCTAAAAGTGATTTCAGTGTGACTATAGCAATAGTGGGGTTTTAACTTACCATCTCTGACTACTAGCACAGAATCTTAATCACTGAGCCAACACTGACCCCTAGCACTTACTACTCATATATGATCATAAATGATTCTTAAGTCAGCATAAGACAGCAGTGTTACTTAATATTTGTGTGTTAACAGAAAATCACAAGGTGTATGAGAGAAAGAGAGAAAGAGAGAGAGAATGACGTATGTAATCAAACATAAACACATCAAACATAATCTATAAACTCTTTTAAAATAAACTTTTTATTACATATTCTTTGAGGTTTCAAGGAAAAAGGCAAGCAGGTTTTTGCTGTTGTCTCAGGAAGGAAACATCACAGTTAATAATAATAATAATAATAATAATAATAATAAGAAGAAGAAGAAGAAGAAGAAGAAGAAGAAGAATTGGTTGTATTAAAAAATACTAAATATCAGCAATAAGCAAATGTTTCTGACAGCAAGTGTGTTAATCAACAGCAGATTGGGGCAAACAATTCACGTGACATGGACTATCAATTAATTTATTTACCAGTATAGCCTTGCTTATAGATAATATAAAATCATCTTCCACTGTCTATAACCATTCTGTGGAAACATATATATATATATATTTTTTTTTTTTTTTTTTTTTTTAATATATTGTAAGGGTGACTGGGTTATTCTTCAAGAATGCACAGGCCTAAATGGCCACAATATGTTTAACCACATGGTTTGCTGCCCTCCTTCCTCTTGGAGCTGCACTCTTTTTCTGAAGCTTGCTGAGACAATCAACTCCAGGGTGCCAATTAAAATGATTGGCGTCTTTTCTTCAACAGAGTGGATGACTGGGGAGAGTGAGCACTAAATGGGTGGCCTGGTGATTTGTGTGGGGCAGCTGAGGATAGGGGTGCAGGACCTGACAGCTGTGCCACAAATAAAGGTGGGCAACACCTTTATTTATAAGATGTTCTGTGTTATGTTGTACATGTAACCAAGATAAAATTGAGACAGAAAATGCTCTACTTCTTCAACACAGTATGCAGTCATAGATCAATATGAAATGATTAATTGGACAAAAAAAGTCCTATAGTATATTGTTATAAAAGGTTTTCATTGTAAGTTTTATGGTAAATTATTTCATTTGAGCAATACATAGAGTATACTTTTATATCCTTCCCCGTAAACATTTAGCCTAATGAAAGGAGAAAAAATCCTAAACCGTAAATAGGGTAGAAACTTTCACATGCTTCATTTTCTCTTTTTGCTTGTTTGGGTTAAAGTAATCAGTGTTAAGCCTGTTGTGTTAGGTCTGGTCCTGGCCTCCACAGCTTTTGCCATGCATCACTGTACTGCTTTCCTCCCTCCCATTTTTTCTACCTCCGTCTCTTTTCTTCATCCATCCGCTCTCTCCCTAGTCCCTGTTCAGTGACCCTGCAGGAGGCCTCTTCACTAATTAGGGTCGCTAATTGGGGGGTGATGGGGCCGGGGGTCCCCTCCACACCTGCATGAATCATGTGACCCACTGTGAGGTGCATTGGGCCATAGATCATCCGCTGGGGTGGCTAGAATGGGGAGAGGAATTGGATCAGCTGTGAGGCCAACGGAATTAGTGCAAGAGAGACAGAGAGGACAAGGGGGAAGTCGGGAGGTGCATGAGCCAGAGGTTGGCTGAGTTCAAATTTGACCCCCTTGGGCACTAATTGCAGGCTGACCCCTAAGGTTGATCAGCTTCCTAGCATGGTCCACTTTTCTCAGCCAGGGCGCGATTAAGCCTGCTTGTTTTGACATGCTTCACACAATCTGCTGACTTGGCCTTTACCGAATCATTCAACGTTCCTTGTAGAGAATGAGTTCTCTTGGAAAATCTACAAGAAAGGGAATGAGGAGAGTGAAGATGAGGGATAGCAGAAAAGTTTTATTTCCATGTTAATTTTAGCCAAGAAATTCAACAATAAAAAAAATGGTATTAAAAAGTATAGAGATAAAAAAGTAATAACTAGTAGATAGATCAAGTCAGTACTGATTAATATTTACCATATTCTATTTTTTCAGTCTACAAGAAGGAACAAGTAAAGCAAAAGGTGGTGTAAGAGCATTAAAGAATATCCACTCCTTCTTTCACTGATTTGCTATTCACTAGTTCTTTTTACATTTTATGTTTATACAGTACATTAAGTCCTGATGATGAAAATGTGTTTTGTCACTTTAAGGGAAAAGGTGCAGACAAAGCTGAGAGCTTTGTTTCCTTTTTCTCTGTGCCCTCTCAGGCCCTTCTTAGCCAGATGGGCTTTTAGAAAGGAAAAATAAGGAAGTGTATGTTGAGAATGGAATACAATCGTTACTATAGGAGACTAGACAACTGCTGTTTCACAACTATCTCAGAATGAGTTTAAAGGAGGAATCAAAGACAAACAGAAAACTAAAACAAACACAAGAAATTTATAGAAATATGGAAACTATATATAATTACAGAAGTTACAGAAGTCAATATTGAGCTTTCAAAGAGTGCTCTCCAGAGTGTTCCTTACTTGGCTAGATATTGGTAAGGGGTTTTTATTCACTAAGGAAAAATTTTTGGTGAAAGTGAAAAGTGATGATCCACATTGCATTTGTCGCCAGTGCATTCCAACTTTATAAGAATGTACCAAATCGATGATTTGGCAACTCCTAAAGTTCCTGCAATCTCTCTGCCTCTTTATCCTTCAGTTGCAGCAACACTTCTTTGGACTGCATATTGAGAGTTTCCATGAATAGCTACCAACTGCAAATGTAACGGCTCCAGACCGTTTATCAGTCAGTCAGGTGTCTGGTTACTTTTGAGCCTGTGAAAATGGGGGAACTATGTAAAAATGAAAATGATCTGTAATCCATAAATGGTTAATGCAAATTTTTTGTTAATCCATTTTGATTAAAGCAGAAAGCATACACTGGATAGCTTCATTTCAAATCCATTGTAGTGTTATTTAGAGACAATTTGCAGAAATTATTTGATCTAAATATTGACTTGTAAATCCATCTCTCACAATTACCTCAAACCTCTTCAACTGTACAGTTTGTAAGACCTTGAATTTTGTACCTTTCCACAATTAAATCCAAAAAGGCAGAAATGTATGTTTCTGTTTTTGCCAAATAATTAGTGGATTAGATTACCATGGTCAGTTCATACAAACAGAAATATCTATTTAAATGGTTTCTAACTAGTATATATCGATTCAGTGGATATTAAACAGTTACTAATAGTTGCCAGGCGGTACTTTTACTATAGTATGTAATAAAATGAATAAGAATGAAATCAGTGGATTATAACACAAGTTAATTTGGTGATGCTGTTGCTTTGGTTTACTGCAGGTTTCCACTATGTGTTAGAGCTGAAATGGCCACTGCAGGTTTACTACAAAATGCTTTTTTTCTGTTTTATATGAAGTACTGTGTGAGTGAAAAAGGCAAATGACTTATTAGATTAACTAGCACAATAATAAGGACAAATTTCATGTCTGTCAGCCTCATGTTAAAGGAGCAATTTCTTAAGTCTTTTGAGGGTCCGTTATTAACATTTTTATAGCTCCTTGTATTATTGACATTACTATTTAAACTAGATATGAAGGTTAAAGTACTGGTTCTATATTTTCTTTCAGTAAGTCTATGTGAATGTTAGGTTAATTTTGTCAGCATGAAACCATTCCTTTCATTTCCTTATCCTTCAGTGTGGTCTTTGCATATGTCTAATTTCTTATTTTAACTTGACCCCTATGCACTACTATATATAATGAATGGACGTTCTGTCTTTATAATCAAATAAAAGATCAACAGAAAGCGTCAGTTAAGACAGCATGTTGTGTCGATGACCTCTTCCTTTTACGTTTAACTCTGATGTGAGGAATTGAATGAGACGTATACCCAGACATTCTCTCTAAAAAACTAGCAAATTTCCTGCCTAAAGTCACCTCCTGGCTTGACCTATTAACCCCAATTTTTACTTCCAATTTCATTCCCCCCACCCAAGGACAACTAGGTCTTTATGCCTTCTGCTTTTTTTTGCCATGTACCAGCACTCCTACGTACTAACTGTGAATGTGTTTTGTTTCTCCTTATCTCTGTTCAGAATCAATTAGCCTCCACATCCCTGTGGACTCCAGTGCTTCTCCATTCTAGGAAGAAATACTGTGAACTCCTGGATTTGTGGCTCATAGACACTGAAATATCAGCTTCAGGTTTGTACCTCGCAAGTTATTCTGTGGTCTGGTCTAGTTTACGGTTATGATGACCTTATGTCTTATACCCAATGTGAATTTGTGTATATATGCACAAAAAGTAATATCTAAACAGTGTTTACACTCATAGAAAGACTTAACCTTCAAGGACACACACACACACAGACACACAGAGATTCAGACACCCACACAAACACCCACCCACACAAACACCCACCCACCCACACAAACACCCATACACAGAGTATTTTCTGTGTATAGTATTTTCCATTCATCAGAGTTATATTGCACATTACCTCAGATCACACAGTTGGATATAGATAATAGTGATATAGTGATTCTAGTGATTAGGGAAAAACTGCTTTATACACCCTTGGATTCTCAGAGTAATAAACTCTCAGCTCATTATGACTGCCACAGCAGCACTGCTGGTCATATAGATTTTGTCAAAGTTTTTCTTTTGCTTCTTTTTCTTCTTCTTCTTCATTTTTTTCTCCTTCATCAATTTTCATTCAAGTAAAATTGATCATTTAGCCAATTTATACTCCTATATCAAATCCATGCTGTAGATTCTAGCTCTTTCCTTCACTTTATGTGAGGATCATATTCTGCACCGCTATGCTGTACATCCAGTTTCATTAAGCATTCAATTAATATTATTAATTTTCTGAAGTTAACTTGGACCAACTAGCTTACAGAAATGAAATGCTTTTGTGCATAGAGGTGAATAATGCCCAAGCACCTCAAATTCAGACTTCCTCCTTGTCCTTCATTTTGTGCAGAGGTCATAACCTGCAGTCTCATTATTAACAAAAGCTCTCAAGCTCTAAGATCTCTAACACACACACACACACACACACACACACACACACACACACACACACACACGTGTTGAACACTCATACACAAACATACACAACAATGTATAAGTGTAAGCATTAGGATAAAAAAAAAATCCAAAAAACTGACTGAGATAGAAAAGATCAAGGGTAGGAGGGAGTGACTGAGGCACTGTGTAAAAAAGAGAGATAGAGACTGAAGCATCGAGTATAACTAAAGCCCAGAATGGAAGAGAGGGTAGGGGAGCCCTCTCTTTTGAACAAACGTGTGAACAAAAGCCTGCTCAAACTGTCAGGCCTGAGGCCTGGGGTGTTTACTGCTTCTGTATCTATAACCAACAAATCAAGCCTTCCCCCTTTCTGTTGCCCCTCAGTCACCTCTTTTTATTAGGAATGGTAAATTAGGGCCTTGTCCATCTGGGTGTTAGCATCAATTATGGTATGAAGCTGTCATGCCAGATTAGGCCAGGCATATGAGTGACCTTTACTAATGAAAGGTGAGAGATAATTACTAGTGAAGAAAATGTGTGAGAGACAAAAGAAATCCGATATTAAAAATGTTAACAATATTACTGTTGTTTTGAATCAGTAACAAAATGTCATAATGGTCCCAAATCTATTGCATTTTTATTTGATCACATTATCACATTTTAAAGAGCCCTGACGTTGTTCCCAGTTTATTTTACAGTTATTTGCAGAAATGCTGACTGTGAATTTATCATGCAGTTAGTAACCTCTTGTGGTGTAATAGGAATAATGAAAAACCCTCATCAGTCTGGAGTTATTTCTTTTGCAGTTGCTCACAGGCACTCGTGGTGATTTTCTGTCTCACAAACTGCCAGCACTAAAAAAGAGCCATCATTTTTGCTCCATGGGAATGCAATAAGACCCAGTCCAGCAACCTTGCCCTACCAGTCTCCCTCCCTCCATTCTATGCTCATCCCTTCTTTCTCTGCTTGCTTGTCAAAGCCTCTGATTCAAGAGAATGAGTGTAGTGTTGGAAGGAAGGGAGTGGACAAAGCACAATGAGGACCAAATCTATGACAGGGGCAATTGATGGGCACCACCATCCTGCCTGATGGAGTGACCTACTGGACAAGCAGAGGAGAAATATAGGTGAAGTCAATGGGTGGTTGAAGGGAGGAAGCCAAAAAGGGGATGGATCAGAAAACAGAAAGGAGGAGTGGAGAGAGCTGTAGGATGGGAGCAGGACTAATAGGGCTTAATTGAATTGGAAGTGCCAAGCAGGCAGTGGCATTGGAAGTAATCTGATGTACCACAGAAGATAAAGAGTGGCCGATTCAGAGTGTCTGCCTCATATGACAGGCTGTAACGTAGCCCGTGAGATGGCAGCAGCGCCTTTTGTTCAAAGAACAATAGGAAGGCAACAGCCTGGCAGGCAAGGGCAGCCTTCAGGAGGGGAATCACCAATCATGACCACAGGAAAGCAGTGCAGGTGTTTTGGGAAAGTTTTGTGTGTTAAAAATACAGATAGAAATGCAGACTTGCAAGAATCATCCATTCTTCCAACTTCTATACAACTACAGTTTAGAATTGCTTAGATTATAGCAGATATAACAAAGGTTTCATTTTATTATAAATTATTAATGATATGGATTATGAATTCAAAACATTAAGTTGGTACATTTATTTGATTTCCGATGTCAGGTTTTTCAGCAAAACACCAATATGGAAACTCCTTTAGGACATCCCTCCAAATACACCAAATGCAGAGCTTTTCACAATGTCCTCTGATTTGTACACAGTGGGGCACACATCACATGGTCCATACTTGGCTACATCTGTGAGAACACAGGTGGCTGAAGTGGAAATAGAAAGGAATAAGACAAAGGGGGAATGTGTGTGTGTGTGTGTGTGTGTGTATGTGTGTGTTTGTGTGTGCATGTGTGTGTGTATGTAGGGTTAAAAAACATAAAAGAGACAAACTGAGGATAAGGTTAGGGTTGAATTTACATGCCTGCCATGAATTAGTTGGATTAATAATTATGATCCTCACAAGGATAGTAAGAAAGGTCTGTATCTGTCTGTGTGTGTGTGTGTGTGTGTGTGTGTGTGTGAGAGAGAGAGAGAGAGAGAGAGAGAGAGATTGTGTGAGCTCTGTTTCCTTATCAAATACGTATAAAGAACAGCTTATGGCGGCCAGGGCCGCTGGCATGTAAGGAGTGGCTGATGACTTCCTGGTCACGAGATCTCCCTGCATGCAGTACGAGCTGGACACTTGGATGGTGTTTGTTACAGACACTGCTCATGTTCTGTGAGTGTTTGTGTGTGTGTCTCGACATAGACATGTGTTATTTGCTCCTAGTTTTTTTAATGTTCAATAAAATTATTGATTTTTTTCAGTTTTGTATTTCAGTTTCAGTTTGGTATTTGCTTTATATTTTACCATTCAAACTCTCATTTGTCTCCGAGAAGATCACTGAATAACTCACACATCTTAAAGAGGCTACACTCTACAAAATGAACTCATTAGATGAACAAAATAGGCTTAAATCCCACACACACTAAAATATATGTTCTCTTAAGAAAACACAGGGAAAAAGAAACGTTAAAATGTAAAACTCAAAGATGTGGGCAGGGTAGGTGCATTGACAGGGTAATTTGTTGGTCATCTCTCAAACCTGCAGTAGTCCAATTAGGACTGATTTTGCACTGTACATCTGAAGCAGCACTTGAAGCTGGTTAGTGGCTTGGTGAAGCCGGGTTGGAGTAGGTGGTGTGGTGGGGGAAATGGGGACTGTAGTGCTGAATGCAGAACAGAGAGAGGAGAGAACACAGTGGGCAGCGTTGGACTGGGGCTCACAGTTCTGTGATTGCGCTGGACTAAAACCCTGCCAAGACCTGCTGTGAGGGGTCACAACCCTTACAGAATCAGTGTTTCTGCATGTCAGAACTAATGCAGGTCTTCTGGATCCCAACAGAGAGAGTGAGAGCGAGGGAGAGGGGATGTTAAGAAGGGCAAAAGGTTGTGCCAGATTGATTGTGGAAATGGCCTCAGTGGCCAGGTGTATGGGTGCACAGTGAGTGGTGATCAGCAAAGAGAGCAGTGAATCTTCAGGTTTCAAACAGCTATGCAGTACCGAGGCATAGATTTTTACAATATCTGTTCAATAATCAGGAAAACCCATTGCCAGGGACCACTGATTAAATCTAGATTCTGAGTCATAGGGAGTTATTGTTCTGTATGTCTATCTATCTTTCATCTTATTCTCCTCTCTTCTCCTCCACAGAGTACCTAACCACCACAGCACAGCTGTCTGTTAATTGTGCCCCTTTATCCTGGGGTTCTTCTTATGTCATCAGAAGTGTTGGTTGTCTGTGCCACATTGTGTCGGTTTAAAGCACTTTCTTTCTTTCATTATCCATATGAGATAGTAATGGACCATCTATATCACAGTGTGCAAGCCAAAGAACAGTTTTCTTTATCTTAATGGTCCAGCAAAGTTTACTATTTTAATAGCAAATAAAAAAAAACACATAAAAAAGTAAGAAAATAATGTGTAAAAACAATTTAACTGAACTGGGACTGAACACAGGAAATGGCTACTGCATGCTGACTAAAACAATGTCTGTGTGTATGTGCAATCTCAGCTGATGATTTGAAGCAACAGGTTGTTTTTGACAGACTCATGGTGCCACCAAGAGGCCAATCTGAACTATAGCCCACTTGGAAGCATAAGTCTCATTTCACCTTGTATGATTTATCTGCTCAGTTTTTACAAACATGCTATATCTATCTATCTATCTATCTATCTATCTATCTATCTATCTATCTATCTATCTATCTATCTATCTACACTCCCACACCTCTTAATTAATGAATTTAGTTGCACCTAGTCATGCAGTCTGCCTTTACAAACATTTGTGAAAAAAGGGGTCATCCTAAGGCCCTCACAGCATTTGAGTGTGGTGCTGTAATAGGATGCCACCGTTTCAACAAGTCAGTTCATGAAATTTCTTCCTAGATATTCCACAATCAACTGTGAGTGGTATTATTGAAACTTAGAAGCATTTAGGAACCACAGCAACTCAGCCACGAAGTTGCAGACCATGTAAAGTTGATGATTGAATGGTGAATGCTGAATGCTGAGGCACATGGTGCATAATAGTCAACAACGCTCTTCTGTGTCAATAACTACAGAGTTCCGAACCTCCACTGACATCTTTGGCTGAGCAGCTGCATGCAAGCCTTTCATTACCAAGCACAATGCCAAGTGTCGGATGGAGTGGTGTAAAGCACATAGCACCACTGAACTCTGGAACAGTGGAAACATTCTGTGGAGTTATCAATCATGCTTCTCTGTTGGGCAGAGAAATTGATGAGTCTGGGTCTGGCGAATGCCAGGAGAACATTACCTGCCTGACTGCATTGTGCCAACTGTAAATCTTGGTGGAGCTGGGATAATGCTATGGGGTTGTTTTTCAGGAGTTGGCCAAGGCCCCTTAGTTCCAGTGAAGGGAAATCTTAAGGCCTCACCATACCAAGATATTTTGGACAAATGTATGCCTCCAAATTTGTGGGAACAGTTTGAGGAAGGTTCTTTTCCGTTCCTGCATGACTGTGCCCCAGTGCACTAATCAAGGTCCATAAAGGCACAGTTGGGTGAGTTTGGTATGGAAGAACCTAAGTGGTCTGGACAGATCCCTGATCTCAACACCATCAGACACCTTTGGGATGAACTAGAATGGAGATTGTGAATCAGGCCCTCTTGTCCTACAACTATGTCTCACCTCACAAATGCTCTTCTGGGTGTATGGGGAAAAATTCCCACAGAAAAATCTTGTAGAAAGCCTTCTCAAAAGAGCAGAAGGTGTTTTAGCTGCAAAGGGGTGACCACCTCCATATCAAGGCCAATGGATTTAGAATGCATTGATTCAAAGAGAAAAAGGGTGTGACTGGCCCTAACAACTCTAAAAGTACACAGCAGTAATTTTGGGGATTTGGGGGCCTTTTTTCTCACTGACTAACCCACAAATTTAGCTTTCTGGCAGGTCACCTCTCTCTTAAAAGCAAAGGCTTTTTACCTAAAAATGGGGCGAGCATGCATACACAGCTTTTTAAACTTTTTAAGGACCGATTTATAAGCACACTCATCCTTAGGCAGCCTGACCTGTGACTGTATTTACTGGGAAAGTGAGTGCCTCAAAAATGGCACTGCTGGCACAACAGTAATGACTATAACCGAGGAATCCAGGAGTTGGTATCCATTAAAGTGGTCCTGGGATATAGAGATGCCAAGGAGTTACAGAGCTTTAACAATGTGCTAAATGCATACAAAATATCTACTTTTTCTATTTGTTTCACAGCACCTACAATGGACTGGACCTCTGGTACACTGAGCACCGAACAACAGTAAAGATAAGATCCACACATTATATAGAAAGCATTCCTGTCTCACAGGTCCAGGATCTCTCTTTCAATCCTGAGCTTGTGCTTGCATACCATAGGTTGCTGGAGTTCTCTGGTTTCCTCACCCTGTCCAAACCTATTTATTTTCTTCCCTTCACTTTATAATATTCATGTTATTATAAAATCTAACTAATCCCCTCCAACCAGCCGGAATGGATTATTGGTAATGATAGCCACCAGGAGGCCCTTATGTTTAATCCAGTCCTTACATCAGGGGCAAAAGGCAACCCACTAAAAACCATTTCCAAATTTCTGGTAAGCAGAATTTCCTAAACAGTGGTAGTGTTCAGTCACTATTCAGTTATGATCTGTGCTTCTTGCAGTTGTTAACCTATGTGTGTAAGCTCTGTTGATGTCCATTAAAATAGCATTGCTCTATTTATTTAACCCATCAAAAGATCCAATGCACATACAGAATTCAGTTAACATATACTCACCGCGGACATGATCTTGTTTTGGCAATATTGAGCTTCCAGCACTTTCTTTGAACTGTTCATGAATGAATGTACATACATCTTTAAAAAAAAAAGTTGTGGAGGGTTTTCTGAAATCAACCCAGTGTCAGAAATATACATGCAGTGCACCTGTGTGTGCAGCATGGCCTCCTGGCCTGATATGGTGCTTTACACCGTCACCCTGTTGAAATGACAATAAAGCTTACTTATACTTATACTTATACTTATACTTATACTTATACTTATACTTATATATACATGCATACAATTAGATTAAATCATAGCTGCTGAAAGTTCCAAAATTATTTTATCTTGCCTAGGACAAGGCCTCTTAACTTCCTCTTAGTGATAATGATTAACTACAGCTGGTAGCTTCTTTGTGCTGACATTAAAAGGGTTTAATTGACTCAGCAATCATTAAATTTAGCAACACACAGTACAAGGAGAAAGTCCAAGGAACTCCGTGCACATCTATGAAATATAATCATAGATTTACACAAGTCAGGGATGTCTCCTAGAGCCATTTCTAAACAACTGCAGATCATTATTTCAGGATCATCATTTCAAACAACTGTGCATAAATACACGTTATTGGGAGGTTTAGCCACTTTGCCAAAGGTTGGATGAAGAACCAAACTCTCACCCTCAGCTGAGAAGATCTTCAATGCTAACTGTTAAACATGGTGGTGGTAGCATCACAACAATGATCACAAACACACATCAGAGCTGGTTGTGGAATGGACAAGGCTACCAACCAACTTTTGGAATGGCTTTCAAGTCCTGACCTCAACCCTGCAGAAAATATGTTATATGGATTGTGTTTAAAAGTCGGGTCTATGCCAGGAACCCAGCACATATAAGCAAGCCAATTCTGCCAAGAAGAGTGGTCAAACATCCAACAAGAGTTCTGCCAGAAGCTTGCTGATTGCTACCAAAAAGCAACTGGTCAAGGTGCAGCTTGCTAATGTTCATTTAACCAAATAGAATAAGAAGGAATTGTTATGCAATTCCTGTATGTGTGCAATTCCTGTATGTATATTTATGACCCTGTGTTGATTTTTGTTATTAAAAATGCATGTTGTACACTCATTATACCCCAGAAAATTTAAAAGAATTCATTGTAAGCCTAATATTGTCATATAAAACTATAAAAAAAGGGAATTGCAGTGAGCCATTAGCATTCCTTTCTTCTACTAATAAAAGTACAAAATGAGAATTTATTTTTATTATGTTTTTCAAACTTGCAATTAAATATACAGGGGTTAGACAATGAAACTGAAACACCTGCCATTTTAGTGTGGGAGGTTTCATGGCTAAATTGGACCAG
>JAOVYV010000042.1:3920408-3933286 GCA_025674545.1 Hassar affinis | reverse complement strand
CACCATACTAATAAATTATTGTGGTCTAAAATGACAGGTGTTTCAGTTTCATTGTCTAACCCCTGTATATAATAAGTTAATTAAAGGTATGCAATAGAATATAGCAGAATATAAAAAGAAAGTTACATACATTATAGTATACTGAGGTTATATTAGTATGAAGCGTTACCTGGACAGTTTCCACTCCACTGTGTTGACCCATTGCGATTACCATCAGTTGCGATGCAGGAGAAGGTTAGATCTTTGCTGGTCTTTACTGATGTCCACATCACTGACTCTCTGTTAGAACTGACAGCAAAGAGTTGTTCACTATAGCCAGGCTCAGCTTTCCAGATGAAAGAAATATCAGTACTCGATGAGCACCTAAGTGAGATCACACATTTTTCTCCATCCAGAACAATGTGCAGTGGAGTTATGTTTGGCTTTTGGGGTTGTTCTACAATTGCAAAAAAATAAAATAAATAATCACAAATCATAAGCAATTCCCTTTCAGTATCCAAATAACATTTTAGTAACTTGGGTTAAGCTGTGTTTAATAATAGCAAAATAATTCATAATATTGATTTCCTAAATTGAGAAACTAGATCCAATTAATAATGTATTTCTCACCTCGAACAGATAGATAAACAGAATTGGTATTACTTTGTTCTTCCTGTCCGAACTCCACAGTGTATTTCATAGAGTCACTGGTTCTTAGGTTTTTAATTGTTAAATCCCCAGAGGCTGTGGTCAGTTCAAGTCGGTCAACGAAGTGTGGCCACCAGTCGACATTAAGGACAGTTTCTTCAAATGTTGCGATAAATGTTGTGTTTCCATAGATAGACCACCGAATTATGTCCAGTTTCGTGAACTGTTTAAAACCTGACCTTAAGACAACCTGTTCACCGACGTAACCAATTACTTTCTCACACATGGATGCTGTAAAAAAACACAAAATGGCTTCAGTATGTTAATATTACTATATTAATAAATGTAATAGAGTAAAATTAAAGATTTGAAGAGTGCATGCATGGTCATGTTTTAAAAGTTACATTATCAATTCTTCATCAGGCACTCCCTAAAGCCTCTCAACCAACAATACTCTTTTTATACAAGACGTTATCTTTAACAGGCATTATAGGATGATAAATGGATATATGTCTATATATATAGGATAAATGTTTAGACAGATGACTTCATAATAATGTTAGAATTTTAAATCCTAAAAATAACAGTTTTTTTGTCAAAGACTCATACTGAGTAGAACAGGCTTAAACAAATTTAAATAAACTTAAAATTAAAAAAACAAAATTAAAACTAAAATCTTAACTTTTACAAATAGTAAATAAATTAATAAATTAAAATTTAAATCTTAAATCTTAAAAACATAAATACATTTAAATTGCCTCAAAAAAGGGAAGCTGTACAGTTCCACCTAACCTGAGTGATCATTTACTCCATAATTGCAGTAGCTGAAATATTACTGATTGTAATGGACTTACCTTGGAAACACAAGGCCATATAGATCATTAGAATATTCATCCTTTGAATTATGAATTTTTTTTTACAAATTATGTTTAACAAAAGAAAGCCAGCGGTCGCTACACTCTGGGTGTTCTCTTCTAACCCGCTTCAAACAGGGTGACGTCAGATTGACATAGACGCCGCCTTCCATTAGTACTGCTTCCCCTTACAAAATGAGACCAACTTTCAGGAAGTATTAGTTCATTAGTATTAGGCTTTAAGCTCCACAGGCAAGAGATCATTCTGTCCCATCAAAACCAGCATCTTACTGTATCACATCAATAGACTGGACATTGAAAAAATAAAATGTTCTGTGCACTTTATTTTCAAGGAGAACACAACACAAGTTTTGGTAGGAAGATGATAAGAACACAACACAAGTTTTGGTATGAAGATGATAAGCCCCTGTCAGCTGTCACAGGAAGAGAGCGGATAGTGTCTGCACACAAACCACAAAATATTATTCTGTTGAATTTTACTATAAAGGAACTGCTATAAAGGAATTGCTATAAATTTATATTATATTATATTATAAATTTATATTATATTATATTATAAAGAAACAAGCATACAAAACCAAAACCCACTAATGAATACTAAACTGTAAACCAAGTTAAGATCTTTTACTGTATTTAAAAATCCTGTAACTGTAAAATGATCCAAAAAACCCTATAAAACACACCACAAACTTAGCAGCTGTCAACTGATGCTATTTAATTCATCTTGCACGTTTCTGGTTCATGTTCTGCTCGTTCAAAGGACGATTCCTATCATCAGAATTATATTGAATTACTGTATAAAAATCCATTTGACTCACAGCAGGACTGCAGAGACTCTGACGATGTGCCCTGTGGAATTTTCTGACCCTTCCGGTATACAAAAAACTGATCATTAAAACAGTCCACAAAATGTCAGTGTCTAAGTCTATGCAAATAAGTGTAATGGTAATTGTAATTGTATTATTTAGCTCTACAAAGACTATCAGTTAAGCAGTGACTCACCCACTCAGAATCTCTCTCCCACATACACACACGGAGAGGTGCAAACTGGAAAGTGAGCATCATAGAGGAAAGGTCTGGGGGTATCTGAATAGTACACTGACTACTGCACACATGGCTACACCACAGCACATATAATATTACATATTACATGACTATTCATCTATGATGGATCGGCGCACTGTCTAGGGTTTTTCCTGCCTTGCACCCTAAGCTGCCGGCTAGACACCGGCTCTCCCGTGACCCTGAAATAGGAATAAGCGGTTAAGATAATGGATGGATGGATGGATGGATGGATGGATAACTATTCATATTACATTACTATTACAGAATGAGGTACTTTGCCACACTAACAGCCAGGGTTCTACTTTTGCATCCTGTTTCAGTCACAGACAACCAGAGCATGTGACGGGGAAAATACACAGAACAGTTTCCTCCCTTATTCCGATGAACTGTTACACTACTGCTACATGAACCACTTTAAAGAATATATTGAATATACTGAAGTGCCAGAAAAACTGGTATATTAATCAGTTAATTCTTGGTAGGTTCCACAAAGGGATCTTGGAGGGAACCTTGCACAGTCCTCACGCTGATGTTTGTCGAGGCCCCAGTGTTGAATCCCGATGTTAATTGAGCCTGTCAACGATTCTTGCCAGACGTTCACCCAGAGTTCGATGTTTTGCTGGATTTCTTATAGTCACGTTACACCCTTGAAACGCTCATGCGTGAAAATCCAAACCTCTGAAACGCTATGACCCATCTCATGAGCTCCAGCTGTTAAACCGTGTTGAACATCGTAAAATCGTGATAACGTGCCAAGCTCTAGAAGCTTCCATAGCCCTGCTGGGTTATATCAGTTTTTCTGGTACTTCAGTGTATATGACAAAACATAGATCACCCTAAAACATTAACAATCATCATGAATGAAAGCTAACGCAGTCCTGTTAGCCTGATCTCGCTTACCTATTGCTAACACAGCAGCAGCAGCATTGGCATTTTTCATTGAACATTCACATCAGGAAAGCCCTTGAGCCCTTGGGATTCGGCTTCCTGTTGACACACGTTAATGAAATATGGAGTGTTTCCAGATCAAGAGTAAACATAGTAGTAAACACACTGAGTGTAAAAGATGAAGCTGTAGAGATGTATAATGATGCAAAGCACAGAGACATATTTAATTACAGTAGTGTAACAAAGCTAGGATTTGTCTGTATTAAGGTCTATGAAGGTCTTATTAATTGAAGTTGCAGGTTCCTGTTCAGGTTTATCATCTACATTCATGGCATTTGGCAGACACTCTTATCCAGAGTGACTTACATTTATCTCATTTATACAACTGAGCAGTTGAGGGTTTAGGGCCTTGCTCAAGGGCCCAGCAGTGGCAGCTTGGTGGTGCTGGGGCTTGAACACCCAACCTTCTGTTCAGTAACCCAACACAACCACTGAGCCACCCCTGCCCACATCATTACTGAAATAAAGTTTTCCTGGAAAAACCATGAGGGTTATATTGAAAGACTGCTGAAAACCCCATCTGACTCACAGTAGCACCGTGTGCCGGGTTCAGAGCAGATTATGATGATGATGTTATGATGTTTGAGTACAAGAAACTCAAACACTGATCATTATTTGAAACAGGCAAACTGTCGTGTGTTTGTCTGAAGCGAGTTGAATCTAGTGGTTATGTAGCAGAGAAGGCGGTTTCTAGTAAAACCACGCTTGGATACGCTACAGCATCAGAAGGATGTGGGGCCTGCGTGGGTGGAGAGAAGTGGGAGGATGCAAACAGGAACTACTCACAGTATACAGACTAGACAAGACTACACCACAGTACTAAAGAACTAATGTGCACTTAGTGTAGAGATCACTGATCATTTACATTTACATTTATGGCATTTGGCAGACACCCTTATCCAGAGTGACTTACATTTATCTCATTTAACCCAACACCTTAACCATTGAGCCACCACTTCCCTGATCAGCTACTTGAGCTGTTCAGGTTGTTAACAGACGTGTAAATCAAATAAAAAGCTCATATGTAGTCTCAGTCAACAAGCAACGACAGTTACATGGGCTGTTCTGAAGAGCTCAGTGACCTTCATTCTGGGAGCGTCATATCACAAGACAACACATTTCCTATAAGACAGCTCATATGTTCTTTTCCAAGAAGGCCCCAAACAGGCGTCACAGCAGAAGTGAAACTTGTCATGTGGCCCTGTTGTAATTATAACAATGATGAGACAGATCTACTGACCATATTGGAGCTTGTTTTGTTTTTTTTGATGACTTCTACAACACACACTCTGTACATTCACACAGAACAGAATCAAGTCCATAAAAAAAAACCAAAAAAAAACTGTAAACCAAGTTGAGATCATTTATTAAAAAGCCTGTAACATTTTTAGTTCTAAAAATTATCAAAATAATAATAATAATAATAATAATAATAATAATAATAATACAAAAAAGCTTCACACAATAACAAATCTACACATCTCTTCACAACACACTGTCTTTTTCAGGTCTTTTTCTTTTTTTATATAAAGAAAAAAAAAAGTTAAAGGCTTAGCTTCACTTTAAAAGAACAAGGCGAGGAGTACAAAATGTTAAAAAACTTCATTAGCTATGTGCATGCATTAGGTCTAAAGGAGAACGCCGAGGTTCGTTTGGATACTACATGAAATAAAACTTTCAGGCTCTCATAGCATTGAAGATTTTCTTTTTAAAAAAAAAATAAAAAAAGAGAAAAATTAGGTTTATGTACAATAGGGGAAGTTTACAGCTGCCAAAAAAAAGAATAAAAAAAATCCATAAAAAGTGTAACGTGCTCTCCAGGGGAGCCGTGTAAAGGGATTTGAATTATAAGGCAAACCACGGGTGATATTTGTGCTGCACGAGTACAAGTATGAGTGTGAAGGTTCACTCCCTCACACACCGCTACACTAATCACTACATCCTACCTTGCTTAGGCGTGAATGTGAAAGTAGGTCTGGTCTGATCGGAATGTGTCGTGACCGAACATTGACAGCCAGTTTTGAGTTACGTCGTTGCATCCATTCTTTCCGACCTTGAGGCCGGAACATTGCGCCACCTAAAACCTTACACAAAACACTTTCCTTCCTTATTCTGAAGGAATTATTACACTACTCATACATGAACCACCCCCCAACCCGAGATGTAAACTCAAACATTTAAAAAGGCCCCTTGATCTTTTTTGCATTAAAAAAAAAGACAAAACATACAGTATATAGATCACCCTTAAACATTAACAATCATCATGAATGACAGCTAACGCAGTCCTGCTAGCATGATCTCGCTTGCATAATGCTAACCCAGTAGCAGCGTTGGCATTTTTAAGGTGAACTATTGAAACATTCAGATCATGAAAGACGCTTCTCTTCAGCCCTTGTGATTCAGGTTCCTGTTTACAGAGGTTTAACGAAATATGGAGTGTTTCCAGCTCAAAGGAGTAAACATAGTAGTAGTAAACACAGTGAGTGTAAAAGGTGAAGCTGTAGAGACGTATGATGATGGAAAGCACAGTAGCAGTAGAGAGATGTTTAATTACAGTAGTGTAACAAGGCTAGGATTGGTCAGTACTGAGGTCTATGACTGAGACTGAGGCTGTAAACTGATTTATTTAACGTGTAGTGTTTAGTATTTGATATATAATAGAACCCGGGCGCTTGGTCGTCCTTACCGAGGCGTTACTGTTCTGTCTGCTTCCAAACGAAATCTTAGTTAAATGGAAGCAGGAAAGCGATTCGACTGTAGTACTGCAGAAACGTGACGTTTTCTGGATATTTGGACCAACATTCAAAAGCTCTGTATTCATGTGCTTGTTGAGATTTGTCTTATTTATGACTAACGAATAAAGGAGTTTTATGAAGACGATTATGAAGACACCCTAAAGTTTTTTGCTTTTTGATTTGTTTAATAATACGCATTGTAAAGCCAAACCAAAAGGGCGAACGCTCTGACTCGGACTCGGGTGTAAAGGCTCTATAACTATACGCTGATGGACGCTTCGTAATTCTTTTTTTATTCTTTTAGTGTCCATATACTTGAGCGTGACAATGGACGAACAGAACTCCCTTCGTTTTTGAACACATTTACCCAGAACAACCTTCAGCTGTGGGTGAAGTGTGATGACTCAGAAACAGTGTTGCACAAACAGCTTTACAAAACAGCTCCACCCTGAGCTCTGCACACTGACACCAACTTCATGGGGTTGTAGAGATGGACAGTTGTAGAGATGGACAGTTTAAAATGCGTAACAAATGTTCTGTCCAAATGACCTAGCTATAAAGTTCAGATGAATGAAAAAGGCTCAGTGATCTAAAAAAACGGTTAAAAAGAAGTGGTTCTCTCCCTCTCTTTATCGAGCCTTCTTCCTCTTTCCTCTCCTCTCTGTATCGGTTTCTACACAGATGTCTCTGACTGCAGCCTCATAACGAATTTGTGGCTCTTGGGGTCAATGAACTCTTCACCCAGAGTAAGAAACGGAAGAGCCGTTACTGTGACAACCAGGGAGAAGTCTAGGCGACGGAGAGAGAACACGAGGCCCTGACGCAGGGACGATGTGACGGGCTCCTCGCTGACTAGTGTCCACTGACGCCCCCTGCCGTTCTCTCTCTGGTACTGCATGGTGGGACCGGCCGCCAGGTAACGCTCCAAGAAAGCCTGAAGCACAGCAAGGAGAAAGGTCAGCTTTCAGTGTCACAGAGGACATGATTAATAAACATGGAGCACATTAGATGGTGTAATACAGATCAGAACTAACTGAGCATCTCAGTAGAGTTTTTGTGATGTAAATCCAGACACACTGAGATACTGCCTGGCAAAATGATTGTGGAGACTTTAAACTTTCATAGCTGCTGTTCTAGGACTTTAGCACCAGTGATGGAACCAATCAGTTCAATACCAGAACTGGTATTAGGACAGTTCACCATTCATTCATGTTAGCTGTTTATCCTGAACTACTCATCTGTTCTCTTCTGTACGTTAAACAAAAGGATCTATATACATACAGGTTGTTATTACGGACACCGTTACGGTAAGGCGTGCTGGTTCTGACTCACTTTAGGTGTCATGTTGTGTGTGATGCAGAACTGCAGGTGTGAGATGATGCTCTCCATGCTGTGGTACGGCTGCTGGCGTGTGGTGCGCAGGTACTTCTGCATGGCGCGTGCCATCGGCGCAAAGATGGCCTGAGCGGCTTCGCGGGGGTCCATCACCTCGCGCGGATGCTTAGGGGTAACAGCCGCCTCGTCCTCCTGAAGTCGCCTGATGTGTGTGAACGCTTCCTCTACGGCCACCACCAGCCTAACAGCACCAAAAACAAAGGGCTTACGAGGTAGTACGAGGTAGACACAGCAAGTACGACGTAATAAAGTAAAAGGCTCTGATGGTGGAGTGACCCTCACCTGGCCTTGCGTTTGCGGATCCGGCGCTCCATCTCGGCTTCTTCGTAGTAATACTCGTTATGGGAGTTGTCTCGCCGGCGGGCGGCCGCCGCGATCATCGCTCGTGATTGGCCGGTCGAGTTGTTGGTGCTGTTCTCTGTGAAAATCCATACGGGATTAATGTTTCATCACTAAACAGAGATTTGGTATAAATCCAGAAAGATGATTTCTGATGCTTTGCTTCAGGAGTGAGATGATGATGTACAGCAGCACTAATAGTTGCATGTACTGCTTAAATGTACTCACAATTAATTAAAGTAGATTATTAATAAATAAATGCTATTGTTAATATGCGAGTATCACCATATAAAGCACATATTGTGATTTATTGTGATAAATAATTGCATTTTTTATTCAGTATATCACACACATAATACCCATTTTGCACTTACTATTTAAAAAAACTCAAAAAACCGTTTGCTGTAATGGAAACCAAATATTTCTCAAATAGCTACCACAAACCACATCCACTTCTTCAGTCACTCATGCCAACATGCTGATAAAGATTAAGGCAGATGATCAGATCGACACCCACCTCTTACCGCCCCTGCCCCCCAGGATGGTGTAAAGTAATTATTTTAGTCCTGTCTATCTTCAGTAATGTCCACTATTTTTCCTGTGTATATAACTAAAGTTTACACCACACTATTTTCTATTAAAAGACCCTCAGAAATAACCCTAGGTGTTAAACGCCTTTCCGGTTCTAACAAACTTGTCTCAAGAACAACATCCTTTATTATCCTATGATAAGAAAGGTTTCGCACACAGTCTTTTCTATCATCTCGCAACAAAACTCTAAATGAAATATGTTAAAATCTTGTAACATTACAGGCACGGCTGAATTGTACATGAGGAACATGAGGCTTTGCTCTCAAACAAACATTAAATGCAGGTTTGTCCCAGAAACCGGATGCAAGCTGCTTCTTTACGTGTGTCCTTTATATTTAGGATGATTTCTGTGACAGATGATGATACAGTCCGTTAAGTGTTTTACCTTCAAGCGAATACACCTTGAAGCCAGACATCTTTTTGGAGAGGATGGACTTAGGCAGGTTTAGGAGAGCTGGATTATAGACAGGGAAGTCACTGTAGTATTGATCCAACACCCACACTGCAGCTCGCTGGATGCTGAAACACGGGACATGTACAATAAAATCATCATAAATCTTCATCATCATCATCATCAGCAGCAGCAGCAGCATCAAAGCACACTCATGAGTAATGTCTCAGAACATTGACACTACTCTCTTAATGTGGTTGTATACTCCCTCCAGTGGTCAGACACGATACTGCACTTAGGATCCTTCATACAATATAGTGCTCGCCAGTGTGACCTTTATCTTTTGGGCCTCATTCTCTCTCTCTCTCTCTCATTCTCTCTCTCTCTCTCTCTCTCTCTCATTCTCTCTCTCTCTCTCTCTCATTCTCTCTCTCTCCCTCTCATTCTCTCTCTCCCTCTCATTCTCTCTCTCTCTCCCTCTGCCTCTCATTCTCTCTCTCTCTCCCTCTGCCTCTCATTCTCTCTCTCTCTCCCTCTCATTCTCTCTCTCTCTCCCTCTCATTCTCTCTCTCTCTCCCTCTCTTTCTCTCTCTCTCTCTCTCTCTCTCCCTCTCATTCTCTCTCTCTCTCCCTCTCATTCTCTCTCTCTCTCCCTCTCATTCTCTCTCTCTCCCTCTCATTCTCTCTCTCTCTCCCTCTCATTCTCTCTCTCTCATTCTCACTCTCATTCTCATTCTCTCTCTCTCATTCTCTCTCTCTCATTCTCTCTCTCTCTCTCATTCTCTCTCTCTCTCGATTTCAACCTGGTTAATAAGAAGCAAGTAGTATTGAAGAAAAAAATTCTAAAGGCACCAAGTACAACACTGGGATGTTGGATGCTGTCTGCTATCTATACTTTTTTTAATGATGATGTAACCGAGTTAGGACAAAGTGCTTTATTTTGCACAAAACTGGAGGCACAATGCAGACTAAGAAAGGGTGTGTGTAGGGTTACAGTGATGGTGTAGCTGTGCCTTTGTTAAACAGTATTCTTATGACACAGAAAGGAAAAAATAGGGTTTGATACAAGAGACATGACCGACTATAGTGTTCAATACAGCGGTACATTGTTCATCTGTGTTTCTATTATCTGTTCATTCTTGTGCCTATAAAATCTATATATGGGATGTCCGACACCATCATTTACGGTATTAAACTTAGAAAGAACAGATCAGAGTGGCGGGAGAACTGCTAAACTAGACCTTTGAACAATCAGAAATGCCAGGTTGTGTCCTTCTGCTATCTGATCTAGGACTATCTGCCTGCATTTTTCCTAAAACACACACACACACACACATACCTAAGGTGACCGATGTTGTAGAAGCGGCTGGCTCCGTCTGTAGTGCGCACCACTTTGAGACAGAAGGCGGGCCGCAGGTGTCGCACCTCGAGCAGCACCAGTGCCAGGTACTGAATGAAGAGCAGCGCGTCCACCAGAGACACCGCGTATCCCACGATGCCGCGGTAATCTCGTTCCCGAGGCTCCAGCACACGCACGCCGTAGAACAGCCAGTACGAGGCCACGAAGAGGAAGACGAGCGCCAGGAGCAGACAGCGGAAAACGAAGAAGCGCGGCAGGGTGGCACGTGGAGCCCTCAGGAACAGAGCCCACGTGGAGATGGCCAGCACCAGCAGCTTGAAGGCGAGCGAAACGTACAGGCCCTCGCATGGCGTGCCGCACGGCTCCAGAGTGTCCCGCCACAGCGCCTGAGGCAGGAGCAGGAAGGCAAGCGGCGTGAGCAGAGCGAAAAGCCCCAGCACTCCGCTCAGAATGGGTCCCGCAAAACGCCTGCACTGAAGAGGAGACGAGTCCTCCAGCTCTTTGGACGCTCGCGTCAGGTCCTCATTGGACACGCTGTGCTCGGACGTTCCGGTCACCACTGTAGTGGTCTCGCCCCAGTTATCATCCTGAGAGAGAGAGAGAGAGAGAGAGAGAGAGAGAGAGAGAGAGAGAGAGAGAGAGAGAGACATAAAAAAAATATCTATTAAAAAATAAAACAATAATCCAAGTCTTAAATTACAGAACACTTGCAGGCAACTCCAATTATCGATGTATGGTTAACATTTCTGGAGATTTGTTACTACAACTGGACCTACTGGCCACTACAACCTTTCTTCTCCTTTCTTCTCCCCAGCAAAAAGAGCACAGCCCACCATTTTGTTTCCTCTAACCGGTTTAAAGGTCACAGTCATGAACTTGACATAAAGCAAAATGAACTGCTCACGTCCTGGAGGTCCTTGTCTCATGTCTCGTGTTAACACAGGCTGATTCTCTGATGCTTCTCTACACCACAAATACTGCTTTTATTGTTTGCTTAAAGCAGAAGCACTAAGAAACAATTCCAACATGCAATAAAGTGCTCTGATCCTTTTACTGGACAAATATATAAAAACTAGTTTAATATATGCACCGATTTATTCATCAGAGGATTTTTGTCATTTCTCTACAAGCCCCTCAGCCCACTTATATGATTTCTGCTTTTTGACTCGTTTAATTACATGCAAAAAAGTTTCGTTTTCACACCAATAAACGCTCGGGCAAACAAACTCGGTGTGAAAACTATTCATCACACTTTTCACACTTTAGCCTGTAGTCTTGTTTCCTTTGCAGGCCCTTAAAAATACACTGTAGGAAGTGGTTTACTTCTACTGCATCAAGTAAAACATGAAATAAAACATCTGGCACACTTGTATGCACACTTCAAGCTTCTCTCTGCTTGTAATGCTGCAAGAGAAACAGGACGTTTATTCCACACAACAGCTGCTGTATATTTAAAAAAGTACTGACTATTGATTTTTAAAACATATCATCATTTCTTCAGGTTGGAGAGTTCTTTGATTTGTTAAAGAAAAGTCTAAAACAGCTTTGTAAAACGTATTTTCTGGACAGAAACCCTGGCAAGTGTGTATGTGTAGAAATCAGAAAGAACACCCAAGCAAGGAGAACACGGCGCCGGCCCTCAGGAAATCATTTGATCGTTATGTAAACAACTTTTTTGTTTTTACATTTGCAGTTTCTGGCATTTGGCAGACACCCTTATCCAGAGTGACGCATATTTATCTCATGCATACAACTGAGCAGCTGAGGGTTAAGGGCCTTGTTCAAGGGCCCAACAGTGGCCGCTTGAACGTGCTGGGATTTGAATCTAATCAGTAGTCTTAACCAGTGAGCTACCACTTTTTTTTTCTCATTCAAGTCTCTAGAACATGCAGCATTTCTGCAGCACTACAGATCTGTTGCTTCGGCTCATGTTTATTTCACGTGTCCTGCAGTTAAGTTGAATCAGAGTTTTCACACTATGCGTCACTGGGAATCAGGCTACAGACATCACTATGCAAACCTGCAAACACTAAGTGTCGACGACGTAAAAGGACCCGACATAAAGCTTCTTAAATTCGAGCCTCTTCATCAGCCAGATAAACACAGACATGTCTCTTTACAGCTACACAGAGTCATAACCTACAACTAGAGATGCGTCTTGCTTGTCTGGAAAAGTAGAAATGCAAAGTACACTCACCCTGTCATCTCCACGAGTCGACTCTGTGTCCAGCAGAGGCTCTCCGGGAGCCTGGATAGTAACCGATTTGTCCCCTCTGCTGTCTCTGCTCTTAGAGCGGTGTCTGTCTCGCCGATCCCTGCCACATCACAGAGCAGAAAAAGGATTTCAACAGCAAATCATTGAAATCCATGAAATAACCAGTATCAAACATGTCAAGGGGTTAGACAATGAAACTGAAACACCGGTCATTTTAGTCTGGGAGGTTTCATGGCTAAATTGGACCAGCCTGGTGGCCATTCTTCATTAATTGCACATTGCACCAGTAAGAGCAGAGTGTGAAGGTTCAATTAGAGGGTAAGAGCACAGGTTTGCT
>JAOVYV010000042.1:3906180-3917303 GCA_025674545.1 Hassar affinis | reverse complement strand
TTCCCAGGTCACCCCACCCGGGGATCGAACCCGGGTCCTTCTTGCTGTGAGGCGACAGCGCTATCCACTGCGCCACCCTGCCGCCCTACCACAATAACCATCAAAACCGAAATGGAGCCACTTATAAAACAAAGAATCCATCTGGGATTCAGGATGGATTTTTAATTCGTTGGTCGGTACTGGACTTCAAATATCAACCGGAAAACAAAAGGAGGAAACGCTCAGATTCTGTTTATAACGGAGTGGAACTGCTCTGGAGAGCTGAGGGGGTGCGGCCGAAACAAAGCAAAAGGAAACGATTCCACAAGCTCTCAGCACATTGTGAAACTCTAACAGTGACACAATAGTGTTAACAACAACATACTTATCCCGGCATTCACGAAGACAACAAATCAAGTTTATGATTTCGGCGCTGCGTTTACGTACGACTGCATCCTGATCACTTTAAGTCCATGATAAACAAGCCCTAAAACAGATGTTTTAAAAAAAAATATTATAAATGGAATATCACTCACTTCAAGACAGCGTCTAACTTCTGAGCCAAGAGCGGAGAAATCCAGAAAACGAGGCCTGCATGTTTCCAAGCCACGCTCTCACAGAAAGGTCTCATCATTCTCTCTCGCTCTCTCACACATTCCCCAGCCATCGGCTGTCGTATCCAGGGTGACCAAGCTTGGCTGTTACCATGGGAATGAATAAGGGGGTACAGGAGCTGGGAATGGTATGGGGGCTGTGGTTCTATGGTCATGTGACCTTTGACCACACGAGCCTACTGCATTAAGGAGACAGAAATGTCGCAGCGATCCATTTGTGTACGTGTTCACCTGGTTGCGTGTATGTGTGAGCAGACAGCCCCTGAAATAACACAGCCTTGAAGGTCATAAGGCTTCCTGATCTGACCACCTAATCTAACAACTACCGCACTTTTCATTATTGTCTCTGTCTGGACACGTTTCTTGTTTTAAAAAACTTGCTTCTTGGAGTGTTTCTCGCTCCCTCACCTACACACACACTTCTGCACACATGCACACTTGTCAGGAATTGTTTACAAAGCTGATCAGACAAGTCAGGGATGCCATTTGTCGAGGGCAGATTCCCAACACATGCCGCCTATCAATCTGAAGGGCCTCACTCCACCATGGCACAGAAGTTTAAAAAGATTTCATTGACAGGATAAAGGAAAACAACCCTTCCTTTTGGTCAAGGATAAAGAAGAGAACAAAACTATATCTGGTCATCTGAAGTGACGCAAAGAACTTTATACTGCATTCGACAGACACCCTTATCCAGAGTGACTTACATTTATTCATTTATACACCTAAGCAGCTGAGGTCTGAAGGGCCTTGCTCAAGGGTGGCAGTGGGATTTGAGCTCACGACCTTCCAGTCAGCAGTACAATGTCTTAGCCACTGAGCTACACCATGGCTCACATAATAAATATGGCTTTAGGGATGTCCCAATCCCATTTTTAATATGACACCAATATTAGATCCTCAAGTATGGACACAGCCGGAAAAAAACTGATATGGCTGGTGTCTTTAATGGTTTGCGTATTGGCTGTGAATGGAGTCAGAACATTTCAGGCCAGTATCGACCCGGAAACATGCTCAGTATTGGATCGGTGTACCCTTACCGTTTCCCATTTCTCCTGTCCCCATCATTGTGAGCAAGAGCTACACTCATAACCACACATTAGTGCCGTCAGAACTGTAAAACCCATTAGTGGTGTACTATTTCAACATACTATGTAGTGTAGTAGTGTGTGGTTTGGGACATATCCAGTGACTTTATTTGGCTTAATGCTGACTCAAATCAGATGGTGAATTATCACCCAATAGGAAAGAAAGACTCACAGAATGAAAATCTTATGAAGGAAATAGGCCTGAAACTGGTGCACTGTAAAAGGCGTTGGTGGGTTTGATTTATAATCCAAAATGTCGCTCACAGGTGCTTATTGTGTTTGAGATATTGAGTTACCCATTCTTCCAGGGCTGACCAGGCCCATTAAACCAAAACAACACAACTGAAGGATGCTCACTCTAGTGTTCAAATTGTAAAAAACAAAACAAAAAAAACATATGGCCCTATTTATATTTAGAATATAAAATCTAAAAAATATCAAACATTAAAAAAAACCGTGGGCTATTGTACTGGTGTGCTATAATGTCTCAGGTTACTGGATTGAGCCATACGACTAACGCTGCGCAGGCGGAAGGCCTAAAAGCCTCGGGATAGGAGTGGTCATGATAGCGGGGGAGGGTCGCACGACACCCCCGCCACCCACTCAACCAGAGCCCGAGGCTTTGAGGCCTGCGCAAAAAAAAAAGAAATGAAAAAAAACTTCGCTTGACCTAAATATCTGTGCATGTCACGTAGGCTGCAATGAACTTCAGGTTTAAAGAAAAGCAGACATATTTTACGGTATATTTTATTATATTTTATTTATAAGCCCATAACAGAGACCACCCACAATGTAACAACGTAACTCGACGTAAAGTCTCGGCTCACACTCAAGCTTTACTTTGATGGCAGTTTGTGTGTGGTGTGTGTGTGTGAGGATAACCTGTGTGCAGATCGGGATAAATGTAAATCTTAAACCTAAAAAAAAATGCATAATAAATAAAACAAAAAAGTGTTGGAGAGATAATGCAAACACGTTCTGAGCTAAATAAAGAAAAGTAGTTTGGTGCAAAACTATTGAAACACGGACAAAGGAAAGCAGGCAGGGATCTGTACTGTTACATTAAATAAAACTTTTTTTCTTACATGCTGTTCAGTTCTCGGTGTATTAACGGCGTTTACAGGATAACGACTGATAAATAATAAATGAGTGCAGGCTTGATTGCAAGCTGATGTGCGGATTTCATTAAAGGAAAAGGAGAAAGGCGCTCGGGCAACAAAGTAACAAATAAACAAAGAGAAAGGTGGAGGAAGAAAGCGT
Organism: Hassar affinis; assembly: GCA_025674545.1. Classification (NCBI taxonomy): domain Eukaryota; kingdom Metazoa; phylum Chordata; class Actinopteri; order Siluriformes; family Doradidae; genus Hassar; species Hassar affinis. The sequence continues at coordinate 3,914,362 of JAOVYV010000042.1, read as the reverse complement.
GAGGACAAAAAGCATGGAAAAGGCGACTTACCTTTCTTCAGGAGGGACTACAGTGGACTGCTGAGGATCCTGTAACACAAAGAGAAGCCAAAAAAAAACCAACAAAGCAGCAGCTTTTCCCAAACTGGAGCTTTTTCTCCTCGGACCATCCACGCCTGTGTGGTTTGACCAAAGGTCAGAGCAGATCGCTACAGTTTATACTGCTGGAATGCACACAGATCCATGAGATGATGTTCCCGGATCACTGAGAGTGTGTGTGTGTGTGTGAGTGTGAGTGTGTATGAGCTGCTCCTGAGCCCTGCTGTGTGAGTGAATGAGTGTGAATACTATCGCTCATTCATCAGCCCAGTGCTGAGACACCGAGTCAACCCGACTGCATTAAACTACTCTCTGTGTCTTTCCTCCCAAACCTCCCTTTCTTTCACTCCACCACGCTTTCCAGTTTGCACGACTTCACAAAATAATCATTCATTTCCTCGTGCTCCGTTTCGGTTCCGTCCCGACTCGGGATCCGTTCTTCGTATTTCCGTCTCCTTTCATTCAAACCCAGGCTGCTGTGCCGACTACGCCCCGAGCCGCGGCTTCTCCTCCCCCATGTTCCTGCTCCGTCCCACAGCAGCCCCGCACGAATCCCGAGCGACTCCTGAACGACTCTTGAACGACTCCCCGAAAAGAGTCGAGTGGACGAACCGACTCACTGACTCAATTCGAATTAATTAAAAGTTATAGTCGCTTAAAGATGCCGCCAGAATGCGCGCCTGTGATTGGTCAGAAGGTTTGAGGCTTTGTTTTTAATTACAGTAATCATAAAATGAATAAACTAACACCTAACACCAGACATACAGAATTACACCTTCAAGCGCAATCATTTATTTGTTTTATTCCTTATTTGTACAGTACAATCCATGTATAGAACATGGTTACAAATATGTGTAGTGTATCGAGGTGCTGAATGATCCTGTTTGAAAATCTGATTTGAATTTATGTTTATGGCATTTGGTAGACACCCTTATCCCTTATATTTGATCTTATTTACACAACTGAGCAGTCGAGGATTAAGGGCCTTGCTCAGGGGCCCAGCAGTGACAGCTTGACCGTGGTGGGATTTGAACTCATGTAGGCCAATTTCTTAACTACTGAGCTACACTATTTATGTTTAGGGCATCTGGCAGACACCCTTATCCACAGTGACTTACATTTCTCTAATTTATACATCTGAGCCGTTGAGGGTTAAGGGCCTTGCTCAAGGGCCCAGCAGTGGTAGTGCTGGGATTTGAACTCATGACCTTCTGATCAGTAATCCAACGTCTTAACCACTGTTACACTGTCCTAATAAATATGCTACAATTAGGGTGGATTTCCCATCTTGAAATGGGAAACAAATGTCTAGGATTTCTCATCTAGAATGCATGTTTGTTAGGATGTGGCTCCTGTGCGGTCAGTGGCAGTTGAAGGTTAAGGGCCTTGCTCAGGGGCCCAGCAGTGACAGCTTGACCGTGGTGGGATTTGAACTCATGTAGGCCAATTTCTTAACTACTGAGCTACACTATTTATGTTTAGGGCATCTGGCAGACACCCTTATCCACAGTGACTTACATTTCTCTAATTTATACATCTGAGCCGTTGAGGGTTAAGGGCCTTGCTCAAGGGCCCAGCAGTGGTAGTGCTGGGATTTGAACTCATGACCTTCTGATCAGTAATCCAACGTCTTAACCACAGTTACACTGTCCTAATAAATATGCTACAATTAGGGTGGATTTCCCATCTTGAAATGGGAAAAAATGTCTAGAATGCATGTTTGTTAGGATGTGCCTCCTGTGCGGTCAGTGGCAGTTGAAGGTTAAGGGCCTTGCTCAGGGGCCCAAGAGTGGCAGGCTGGCAGTGCTGAGATTTGACTCATAATTCATGACCTTCCAATCAGTAGTCCAGCGTCTAAACCAGTGAGCTGTCTGTGAAATTATATCTTCACAGTATTATGAAGGAATTGTGGTTTATTTGATAGTCACTAATCACTGGACCATGGTACACAGTTACAGTGCGCTATTTGATAGATTCCCTCACTTCCTCCTACCTCGAGCTTTCAAAGCTTTACCTGCCCCTGCCCCCTCCCTAGACAGTATCCTGCCTAGCACACAAACTACAATCAGGGCAAGTTTAATAGACCCACACAGTGACATGATATCATTGACATGACATGACGTGAATGAGTGACAGAAAACTGCTTGCTCAATTGTCACCACTTACAAGTTTTTTTGTCACCCCCAAAAAACCCCCCGGGCAAGAGGTCACCCATACCTTGACCCACCCCCTCTGCTGTCAGTCTATAGTACAGACACTAGAGAACACTGCTTCTGAAGTTTACATGAGCGTCAGAGCAGAAATTGGAAAGGAAGTCGATATTCACAAAAAGTACAGCAGAGCTAAACAGGAAGATTCATGTGAGATGAATTGAGTCATATGTTATCCTTAGGACTCCTAATGCATTTTAGTAATATATGGTGCGGATCACAATGTACATGCAGAATCAGATCGTAATAATGTCGTATTGTGGCCCAAATACTGTTATAGTAAAAAGCAAATGAATAGAAACCTGTGATTTGCATGACATTTGGCACTATTGCAAGAGCTTCTGTAATAGATAATTAATCAACACCTTCTGACCAATCACAACTGAGGTATGAACACATCACAGGGGTATGAATGACATTTTTTTGCAAAAATACAAAAACAAAAAACAAATAAGTGCAGTAAATAAGTGCTTATTCAGTGCAGCTTTGATAACAGCAACACATTTTATTTCTTGAATTATTTATTTGGATCCTTTTTTTTTTTACATCACAGAACAAATGAGTTGTGATCATTTTTACAGTTTCCTTCTGTGCAGCTAACGATCTTGCCTCTTTTGAAACAGGGAGATAAAATAATTTACATGTCTTTTTTGTCCCGTATCTACAAAAATAAAATCAAAGTAATAACTAGAGCTTTACAGAAATGAACATTTATAAAACAAGAGTGTGGTGTCTATATTACATGAGTGAACAAGATTGTGAATAATAATAATAATGCTAATAATAATAATAAAATAATAAAGAATTATATGCACACAGTAGTTTCCACAAGCTCTGGCTCTTGCAGTTTCCTTTTTCCCCCCATTGTGCTTTGAATTTTTACAAAAAAAAAAAAAGAAAAGATGAGACGAATGGGGAGGTAAAGTTTGAAATGAAAGATTAGAAAAATGGTGAGAGGATGCAAACCGGTGCATAAGTTAAAGCTAAGAAGAGAAACAGGGTCAGCATTTCTCCACCTGAGTTACACAGCAGTTAGACACACGAACACAGAGTAAATCCACTCACACTGATGAACCTCAGTGGAAAAATACCTCAATTCCTTCTCCATGCGTGTGCTCAATGTTACAGGTTAAACACCTAGTGTTAGGCAAATCATTCTGATTTTCAAGAATGACTGAAATCTTCAACAGGGGGGCGGAGCTACATCTGCTCGACCAATCGCAAACTTCATCATGACATCACTATTAACTTTTTCATTTCTTCATGTAGATATAGTGTTAGCATTAAATACTGTTTCCGTATCACACAGGTTTGTTTTATTAGCCAAGTCACAATGTGCTCAATGCTGTAGTGATATCCTATGACCAAGTTTTCGATTAGCTGTTTGACCCAGAAACAAATTTTCAAGCACCACTCTCTGTCAAAGCAGAACTCCAAGGGGAGGAGTTAAGTCTGATCCAGCTCCTCCTATCTGGGCAGAATCCATCCAAACTCCAAGGGGGTGGAGTCAGATCTGATCCAACCCCTCCTACATGGCCAGAGTCGATCCAAACTCCAAGGGGGTGGAGTCAGATCTGATTCAGCCCCTCCTACATGGGCATAGTCAATCCAAACTCCAAGGGGGTGGAGTCAATGCAGAGTTTTTGTTATTGTCAGTCCTACAGCATGCTATGGGGTAGGGATTAGTCTGACCAGTGGTGAAGGACCAGGTCCAGCTCCACCCCTTAGACTTTTAGTTCTGCACAATGGCTTAGCTCATAATTTCACTTGTTGACTAAGGGACATCTATTTCTAGACAAAACTCAGGACACGCCCCTGACGTGAGCTCGGGATTTGACGCTGATCTCAGACCCATTTCTGAACTGGCAGAACGCCGGCCAATAAGATCTCAGGTCAGTATGACATGGGCTCGATCGAATCCCTTCGTGCATCATCGCTGAGGTGAGGGACAAACGTCACAGTATTTACACCACACAGATTTGTTGTTATTACAGGGAACATGATATGAGGTTACATCATTTTATAAAGAAATCCCTCAGCAGTGACAGTCTGCGTGTACAGCAATACAGTAGTGTGCAGTGCAGCAGTGGTGGTGGTGGTGGTGTGACACACATACACTCAGGAAGAAATAAAGCCCCTCACACCAAGCTGTGCCTTCCCTTGTCACTGGTGTCTGGTATCGACTTTTTTTTTTTTTTTTACATGATAACGAGAAAATAGTGTACAGCTTTACGTTTAGGACCATCGTTGTACCTTTGACAGTAATATTTTAAAGGTATGCACCTTTCCAGGTCAAAACACCCACACTACAGCTATGAAAGATGCCCAGTGACAAGGAAAGGTATCAGTTTTTTCCTGACGGTGCATTGAGAATGAACTCTTGCATTAAACATTGTGCGCAGAGATTACACAGAGAACGCAAGGAAACCACAACCCGCCTCGATCGTCCTTCATCTCCTTCATCTTCCTCTCACATAGTGTTAATTCAGCTAATCAATGCTACAACATATACACAATGATAGTAATGCGACATCCTTGTTCAGGACACAGTGCAAAACAACCTGAAGTGTGTGTTTCTTCCCCCCCCATCCACTGACACACAGTATAACGTGAGCAGTGGTAGAGGTGGAGCACGCAGCCTTAGCGGTGGAGCACAGAGGTGCATTATGGGAAATGCGATCCGAGTTCCCCTTTTTCCTGACCGATGAGGTGAACGTTGCCTGTGACTACAGATTATGTACATACAGCAGGTAAAGTGCTGGGGCTTCCTTCAGAGGGCGGAGTCAGTTCCTCAGCCAATCGCGTTCAAGCTCGCCTTTCCTTCCTTAACAGTCATATCAACCTCGCTTTACCTTCTTTTAACGCGCACCGTTAAACCTTCTGCCTTTCACATTTCGGAACGTTCGTCCTGAACTTTCTTTCTTTCTTCCTTGTCTTCTTGCTTTCCGCACGTCATATGCTGACGCTTCTTCGGTCCTCTCTCTCTCTTTCTCTTGTTCTCTCTCACTTCCTGATGATAGAGGACACGAACAACATACATCATATTCCTGGCCTCTCCCAGGAGCAAAGCATGCTGGGATTGTATGAAGGAGCTACATAAGATGTGAAAGGTGACACAAATGCCATTCCCTTAGGGTTTGTGTGTGAGTGTTTCAAAAAAATCCTTCAGCACATTTGGTGTGTATGGGTGTGTCAGAATCCTGTGGACTGTGTCACGGGCTGAGCGGCTTCTGTGGCGTCTCCTTCTTTCCCTGCAGAGAGAGAGAGAGAGAGAGAGACAGACAGAGGGAGACAAAGGGAGAGACAGACAGAGTGAGAGAGAGAGACAGAGAGAGAGACAGAGAGAGAGAGAGAGACAGACAGAGTGAGAGAGAGACAGAGAGAGGGAGAGAGGGAGAGAGAGAGAGAGAGAGGGATATAGACAGGCAGAGAGAGAGACAGAGATAGAGACAGGCAGAGAGAGAGACAGACAGGCAAAGAGAGACAGGCAGAGAGAGAGAGACAGACAGGCAGAGAGAGAGAGACAGACAGGCAGAGAGAGAGAGACAGGCAGAGAGAGAGAGAGACAGACAGGCAGAGAGAGAGAAAGAGAGAGAGAGAGAAACAGACAGAGAGAGAGAGAGAGAGAGAGAGAGAGAGAGACAGGCAAAGAGAGACAGGCAGAGCGAGAGACAGACAGACAGAGAGAGAGAAAGAGAGAGAGAGAGAAACAGACAGATAGAGACAGAGAGAGAGAGAGAGACAGACAGAGACAGACAGACAGAGAGGCAGAGACAGACAGGCAGAGAGAGAGAGACAGACAGAGACAGACAGACAGAGAGGCAGAGACAGACAGGCAGAGAGAGAGAGATAGACAGAGACAGACAGGCAGAGACAGACAGGCAGAGAGAGAGACAGACAGGCAGAGAGAGAGACAGACAGGCAGAGAGAGAGAGACAGGCAGAGAGAGAGAGACAGAGAGAGAGAGAGAGAGAGAGAGAAAGAGAGAGAGACAGACAGAGAGAGAGAGAGATGGAGAGAGATTATTATGCTACCAAAACTCTAGTCAGTTGTCTATACATTATATACTTTGAAAGCTTTATAGTGTCACATACATAAGCTCAATGCATGATTTAAGTTTTTAGTGGGTGGGGCCTAATAAAATGACACCAATCTGTGCTTCAGAAAAATCCTCTGGTTTCCAAGATGGCCGCCATCAGTCTTCCAGCGTTTATCTTTACACAGGTTTGTTCACAGCAAGTCACATTATCATCACTATTAATACCTAAACCACATCAACCAGTCCGCACGACATCACTGAAGACCTGCACGCTGTCTGAGGAGGGCATTCCCCCTGAACCACTCCGACACACGTTAATGATGTTTGGATTGAAATATTTGGGTTAATATGTGGGTTGGTGCTGTATTTCCTGTAAGAAGTTTGCAAAAGTGCAGCAAACTGCACTGGGGGCAAAAGATTTGGCAATAAAGAGCGTTACGTGGGAGGAGTTTTGTTTTGTATGCAGTAGAAAAATCTGGTGGCATCAGGCTGTTAAACCTGACGTGGTTAAGTCACTCACCGTCTCCTGCCCCTCTGTCCATGGACGGCACTCTGACAACGGAAGCTGACGTGTGGTTGACGTCATCTGAATTTTGCCTGACAGGAAATTTCTTCTCTTCGGTCTTTACAAGTCTGTAATGGTCGGCTTCGATCTCCTGTAAGGAAATAAAACAAATTAATGAAACGACCTCAGCTTGGATATCTAATGCATTAGAGGTGGGTGTGTGTGTGTTTGGTTGTCTTTACCCTGAGCCGGTGCAGCTTCTTCATCAGCTTGTCCATGGTTTGAAAAACCTCATCCATGTTCTTTAAGACGTGCCGCTGCGTGCTGGCCCGTGATTGGCCGATCCCCGCCTCGTTATTCGACGCCGCCGGATGTGCCCTGCGTGGGCTTTCCTGCTCTTCATGCTCCTCTTGCTGTGAAGACAACGATACGGCATCCGGTGCCTCTGAAGGACTCGAATCATTCAGGTCGTCCGTGCTGCTCTCTTCCGCGAGGGCTCCCATCTGCTCTTTGGGCATCGCCAGGTAGAACGTGTTCCCTAGGGGCAGAGTCAAGGGCACAAACTGAAACACCTACCACAGCACACAGTACCAGAATCTTAAGGTCAGTACTCATACATTATACATTAATGTTAAGAATGAAGGTTGATCTTCAGTGCTCTGCTCAAACAGATCAGCTTCAACGGTGAAATAATCTGGAAATAAAACGCTTGTTTCCTCATCATTACAGTTTTTCATCACAAATGGCTTAAAATGAAACTCCTCTAAATGTCATTACACTGCGGCAAAGATGCTCACAAACCTCTTGTTTTTTGCAAAAAGTCTTTAATCACAAATCCAAGTCAAGTCTCAAGTCTAATATGGTCGTGTCATTGTAACCATGCATGTGCATAAAGTTATGCATGATGATAAGGGAATGACGTTCAGCTCAGACATTTCCTTAATAGTAATTTATTATTTAAAAAATAAATAAATAAATAAAGGTTATTCACAAGTCCCAGATCTGGAGTCTGGTCTGTTTGAGCTTGTTTTATTTCCCATAGAATATGCAGAGAAAAAAAACACTGAAGATATAAGAATATACCTCATAATCAATCTAAGAAAGCAGTACAATTCCATGAGAATATGATAAGTTTCATGTTCAAATTAAATGCTCAAAGGATGAATTGAGAGAGAGAGAGAGAGAGAGAAGAAATGAGCAGAGACAGTATAAAGCTAAGAACTTTAAGAAGACCTGCTTTCCCAAAAGGACCACAAAGATAAGATCATTTTATCTAGGAGAGAGGGAGAGGGACAGAGAGGGGGGGCAGGGAGAGGGAGAGAGAGAGAGAGAGTGAGAGAGAGAGAGAGG
>JAOVYV010000042.1:3854048-3864286 GCA_025674545.1 Hassar affinis | reverse complement strand
GTGTGTGTGTATGAGCCCTACGATGGATTAGCGCCCTGTCTAGGGTTGATTCCTGCCCTTGCGCTCAGAGTTGCCGGGCACCGGCTCCCCCGTGACCCCGTAACTGGGAATAAGCGGTACAGAAAATGACTGACTGACATATTCTTCAGCAATGAGCTATTTTTCTGCAAGTCATCTTGGATGAGAGTGTTGTGCTGGTTGTATTGTGCGTTCTGAGATGCTTTTCTGCTCATCACAGTTGTAAAAAGTGGCTATTTGAGTTACTGTAGCTACCTCTCAGCTTCCTGTCAGCGTTCTTTTCTACAAATGCGCTATTTCAACCTGCAGAACTGGATGCTTTTTTTTCCCGGACCATTCCGTATAGACTCCCTACATGAAACTCAACCGATCTTACGGCCATCGTTGTGTGAATCACACCTACCGCATATGATTTCATGTTTAAGTACAAAAGAACACTCTTTGTTATTGGGACAACTGATGAAACCCCTGAGATGAGTAGTGAAAACATCTGAATGAAAGAAATTCCAGCTCCTGCAGCTCTGAGTGTATCACAGAGTGTACTGTTGCAGCTTCTTTTTCCAGCCGAACAGCTTCACGGCCGCCCGAGGTGCGAAAGCGGATTAGTTCAGAGAACCACCGTGAGCTACAAAGAACCTGTGCCTTGACCCACAAGAGTGACGGCGGGTGTGTGGGCGCGGAGCCAAGGATGAGAAGAAGTTTCGAGGCAGCTGCTTCCTCGCTGGGTCGGGCGAGGGTTTCGGGTTCGTCTGTAACTCTGAGATCTTTAACGATGATGCCACGCTAGTTTACTGGGCGAGTAATCTAGTCATGTCCAGACCGAGTCAGGCCGACACGAGCGTCGCGGAGCTGAGCTGGTACTAGCCCTGATGCAGACATCATGTTGGGACTGTTTGTGGGTTTTGTGTGGTGAACTTGTCAGTCCTGATTTCACGGCCATAGAAATATCAGCCCTGGTGCATACATGTAGATATCTGCTACAGAGGCGGGGAGGGTTTCTTCTATCTATCTATCTATCTATCTATCTATCTATCTATCTATCTATCTATCTATCTATCTATCTATCTAAATTAATACAGACTGTCATAAAATTAATTAATTAATTAATTAGGAAGAAGAAGAAGAAGAAGAATGTTTAAGGCATCTTAACATTTGTTTTTACATGTTCAACACATGTAACACACAGTAAAAAACACAAATAAAACACAGTAAAAATAAATAAAATAAAATAAAATAAAAAATTAATTTAAATAAAATAAAATAAAATAAAATAAAATAAAATAAAATAAAATAAAATTAAATTAAATTAAATTAAATTAAATTAATTTCTCCAAGTCTACAACTCATGGCTTTATTTTAACTTGGGAATTTTGTGAATGATAATTATACCAAGAATCGAGTGCAATTAAAAACATAGTACAATTTTAGAAATTAGATTAGATTAGTACAATTAGAAAAATAGTACAATTTTATTTTATTTTATTTTTTATTTTATAATTTTATTTATAATTTATAATATATATTTATTTTATTATTTGCAAATATTAAATTCTCCAAGTATATAACATGTGGTTTAATTAACTTGGGAAATTTGTGAATGCTAATTTTACTAGGTATGTAATATACTATATATTAGGATCTGGTGACTATACAATCTCTCCAACCTTTAAGGTGGACTTCTTCTTTCAAATCTATGCTAAATAGATAACTAGTACAGAACATTCTGTAACAAACAGTAAAAGCAAACAAAACGTCGGATGCTTCGACTGTAAAGCACAGAGGCTGGGTGGTGACACAGAACTGTTTCTCAGGACAAGACCCAGCTGTGTAAAAGAGCAGACTTCTCGTGTGTGTTTAAACCATCAATTCTGAAGGTCTTTCCCCCAAACACGCAGTTGGATGAGCTGCATTTTTGATGTCCTGTATAAATCACCCATAGTTTATCTGTGCAGTTGATGAAATGTGGCCGACTTCAGCCAAGCTGGCTTTTTTAGTTTATTGTTGATGTCATTTGTAGAGTCTACTAATCTTTCCTCCTTCTTCACTATTCTAGTCAAGGTCACAGCAGATCCGGAGGCTATCCTGGGAAAACCTGAGGAAGGAGCACACCCTGGATGAGGCAGCAGTCCCTCGTGGGTCATCTCACACACACATACACACACTCACACACACACACACACACACACACACACACACATGTCTGTACTTCTATACTCCTGATAACTTTCCACTGACATAATTATTACTGCAGTTAATTAACCCTAACCCTAACCTCAGTAATGAAAGTGCAACTTTTGGGCTCTTTAATTTTTTTTTTCTTTTTGCTAAAATCTATTACAAAATCTGTAAGGGGACCAGCAAAGTGTCCCCATAAAGTCGAAAATATCAAATATTCCTATCCATGTGGAGACATTTGTTTCCCACAATAAAAGATATAAAAACATGGTCCACACACACACACACACACACACACATACTGTAGTGATTTAGAGTCACCAATTCACATACCAGCATGTTTCTGGAAGGTGAGAGGAAACTGGAGAACCGGAGAAACAAGTGAAACTCCACACAGATTGTAACCTAAGCCCAGAATCGAGCTCTGTGGAGCTGTGAGGAAGAAACACCAGCCACTGTGCAGCTTCCTTTTTCTGCTTTTGTTTTCATACTTGTTTTACAGCTGTGCTTAATTTCAGTCTATTTTTACAGAACACTCATTCATTCATTCATTCATTCATTCATCTTCAGTTCATCTTCATGCTTTATCCTGGTCAAGGATTCTTTTAGAAAAATCACTTGACCATGTGAATGATGATTGACTGTGTTTTATTGACACTTCACACATTTTTCACATGACTGAATTTATTTTTTTCCCAAGTTTCACATTTTTTTAATGCTAATTTTACCTGGTTTGTTTTATTTTATTTTATTTTATTTTATTTTATTTTATTTTATTTTTTTGCAAATGTTAATTTCTCCAAGTGTACAACATGTGGTTCTGTTTTCACTTGGGAATTCTTTGAATGCTAATTTTACCAGGTTTAATTTATTTTATTTTATTTTATTTTATTTTATTTTTTTGCAAATGTTCATTTCTCCAAGTGTACAACATATGGTTCTGTTTTCACTAGGGAATTCTTTGAATGCTAATTTTACCAAGTTTATTTTATTTTATTTTATTTGCAAATGTTAATTTCTTCAAGTGTACAACATGTGGTTTAATTTAACTTGTGAATAACTTGTGAATTTTGTGAATACTAATTTTACTAGGTATAGTGCATGCTTATTTTATTTTATTTTATTTTATTTTATTTTATTATTATTTTTTTTGTGCAAATGGTAATTTCTCCAAGTGTACAACATGTGGTTTTATTTTCACTTGGGAATTCTTTGAATGCTAATTTTACCAGGTTTATTTTATTTTATTTTATTTTATTTGCAAATGTTAATTTCTCCAAGTGTACAACATGTGGTTTAATTTAACTTGTGAATAACTTGTGAATTTTGTGAATACTAATTTTACTAGGTATATTGCATGCTTATTTTATTTTATTTTTTATTTTTTTTGCAAATGTTAATTTCTCCAAGTGTACAACATGTTGTTTTATTTTCACTTGGAAATTTTTTGAATGCTAATTTTACCAGGTTTATTTTATTTTATTTTATTTTATTTTATTTTATTTTATTTTATTTTATTTTTGCTAATGTTCATTTCTCCAAGTGTACAACATGTGGTTTTATTTTCACTTGGGAATTTTTTGAATGCTAATTTTACCAGGTTTATTTTATTTTATTTTATTTTATTTTATTTCATTTTTGCTAATGTTCATTTCTCCAAGTGTACAACATGTGGTTTTATTTTCGCTTAGGAATGCTGTGAATGTTATTACTGCCCTGTGTGGTGCGTGCATTTTTATTTTCACCTGTGATCCTTCTTGACATGATTAAATTCTTTCTACATTTACACTTATTTCTGAAATTATTTTTACATTCATGTATTTCTCCCATGAATAACTCTTTCCCATGTGATCTCATATTATTCACATATTGTCACGTGTATTTATTGCTTCACATGTGCACGTGTGCTTTCACAGGTTTTTCTTCAGTTTTCACTGTTTTCACAGATTTTACTCACATATTAACGTGTAAGGATCAAATGAACCCTAAAACCCAGAATTCGCTTAGTGAGTCTTTATTTTGCACATATTCATTTTATCACATGTATGGCAAATGGTTAGATTTTTCATTTAATTCCATTACTTAACAAATAATTATGCTTTATTATGTGTTATGTGTCTGTGTGTTTGCTTCATGCGATCACACATTCTGTGTTAATCACATTAAGTAAAATGTGTGATTTTTAAATTGAGATTATTAAATAATAGTAACATGGCTGCAATGCAAAGTAACATTAGGTTTGATTTCGTTTTGACAAATACCGTATTGGAAGTAATCAGAGAAATGAAAACTATTCATGAGTGTACAATTGATTTTTAAAGATCAAATGATCAGATGTAAATGAAGAAATGTACTGTGTGACTTCCTGTACGTCCATGTGAATGAAAGACAAAGACAGCTTGTTTCATTACATATGGAACAGGCTGGAGTTAAAACCACTGACTTGGCCATGTAATATCTTCAAGCTGTAGTGTTGAGGTGAATATTTTCTCCACATGACAATCCACTTCATGATATTGTACTGGAATATGATGCACAGGTTCAATTACGGATTTGGCATGCAGAACAGCAGCCAGCCGCATGAGCTGAAACCTGAGCGCTCTCTGATGAGGAGTGTGGTAATCCGCTCACGTCGCTTCGCATTCCTCCTCCGTATACACAGCTTGCTTTCTCGCATGGCTTGTATAAGCTGCATACAGCATGTTTAACCTTTTTTTTGGGGGGCTAAAAAAATTGAATTCAAACCTCGATGTCTCACTAACACACACAGACATAAATAAATTTATTTGTAAAGCTGAAGTCGGCACGGAAGAAGCTTCAAACGCCATTTTGACTCAACAAAGAGAAAGAGAATATGAAAGAGGATTGAGAGAGAAAGAATATAAAGATTGCTTGTAATTTTAGTTCTGAAATATGCAATATCCCCCCATCCAGCATTGACGGTACCAATTTATTCATCACAAACAGTCAGAAGCAACACAGCGACCGCAGTTTGAATGTTTTACATGAAAGGGGGAGTGAAATATAGACTGGCTTCACACTTATTAGTTATGTGCAGAATTATAATAGTCCACAGATGTGGCTGTGTGGATTTGCACAGAGCCGAAATGTGTGGTATGGTTGTGATGTGGTGGAGTTGTGAGGAGTTTGAATAGTTAGGCATTACAGTTGGGAGCTGCTATACTTATGAGGCATTGGCGATGTGAGGCATTAGAGTTTTGGGGCTTCAGAGTTTTGAGGCATCAGGGTTGTGAGGCGTCAGTGTTTTGAGGGTTCAAGTTTTGAGGCGTCAGAGCTGTCAGGCATTAAAGTTTTGAGGCTTCAGAGTTTTCAGGCTTGAGAATTGTGAAGTGTCAGACTTTTGAGCCTTCAGTCTTTTGAGGCATCAGTGTCTGGAGGTGTCAGAGATTTGAGGCGTCAGACTTTTGAGGCTTTTGAGTTTTGAGGCATCAGACTTTAAGGCTTCATAGTTTTGAGGCACAAGTGTTTTGAGGCTTCAGAATTTTGAGGCTTCAGAGTTTTGAGGCTTCAGAGTTTTAAGGCTTCAGCGTTTTGAGGCATCAGAAATGTGAGGCATCAGAGATGTGAGGCATCAGAGTTTTGAGGCATCAGTGTTGTGAGGCTTCAGAGTTGTGAGGCATCAGAGATGTGAGGCTTCAGAGTTTTGAGGCATCAGAGATGTGAGGCATCAGAGTTTTGAGGCATCAGTGTTGTGAGGCTTCAGACTTTTGAGGCTTCTGAGTTTTGAGGTGTCAGAGTTGTGAGGCTTTAGATTTGTGAGGCTTTAGAGTTTTGAAACTTTAGAGTTGTGAGGCATCAGAGTTTTGAGGCATTGGTGTTGTGAGGCTTCAGAGTTGTGAGGCATCAGAGATGTGAGACTTCAGACTTTTGAGGCTTCTGAGTTTTGAGGTATCAGAGTTTTGAGGCTCTAGAGTTTTGAGGCTTTAGAGTTGTGAGGCTTTAGAGTTGTGAAGCATCAGAGTTTTGAGGCGTCAGTATTCCCTAATGCAGTGACCTCTGTCAGCAGGATAATGCACCCTGCCACACTGCAAATATTGTTCAGGAAAGATTTGAGGAACATGACAGAGAGTTCAAGGTGTTGTCTTGGCCTCCAAATTCCCCAGATCTCAATATGATCGAGCATCTGTAGGATGTGCTGAACAAACAAGCCAGACCCATAGAGACCCCACCTCACAGTTTAAAGGACTTACAGGAACTACTGCAAACAGCTTGATGCCAGATACCACAGCACACCCTCAGAGGTCTTGTGGAGTCCATGCCTCAAGGGTTCAGGGCTGTTTTGGCTGGACAAGGTGGACCTATGCAATATTAGATTAGGTTGTATTAATGTTATGTCTGATTGGTGTGGAAGCATGGTTAAAAATACAAAAAAATAACAATAAAAAAAATGCAAACTCCTACCCCTGCAAAGAAAAAGTAGTCATAACTGTGAAGTTACAGTCATATCAGACCTCAGACCTAGAATAAAAAAAGAATAAAGAAATATGTAGTGAAAAAAACAACGTTTCAGGTAAGAGGAAGAATAAAAAGAATACGAATAGTAGCTGTAGCTTTGTGTTTTGTTAAAGTGCGGTACTGTAGTGCTACGTACGATCATAATCTTAAGTAAGTATAAGAAAAGTGTTTAGTGGAAAAAAGTCTATAAGCAGCATTTTATTGTTAAAAAAAAAAAACTTATTCCAGACTTACTCATGACTTTATGTAAATTGCTGCCATCCACTGAGTGCAGAACTTTCTTCTGAAAAGACTTCTGTTCCCTAGGGATTAAAACCAACAGTCTGTTCTTCATTTCTTTTGGAGCATAAATATCACATTTTAAATGCAAACATGAAGGAGGAGAGGGAAACAAACGATGAGCACATCCGTACCCTAAATGATATGATGGCAGAGTGATGAAACGCACTTTGGAATGTGCTAAACGCATGGGGCATGTGTGCAACATCTGCAAAGAGCATCTATATGCGATCAGTAAAGTGTGGAGACAGCCACGTAGAACTCACGTAAAACAAAGTATGATTAATTTACGAGACAGAAGACTTCAGAGATTCGCAGGGAACATGCTCTTTTGGTTACTGAAAGGCCTTAATCATGTTTTATTCTCATCAGATGTAACTGTCATGGAAGGCTAGGACACAAGGGCTTATATGTTCAAAGAGCTGCACAGAAATTTTTTTTTTATTATTTGGTTACTTATAGAGTCTAGAATGTTGTACAAATCAGATACTATATTTAAAGAGAGTGATGATGGAACAAGCAAGGTGACAGGAACAGCCGTAATCACCGGGTGAAAAAACACTCATGGCCTTTTTACTATTTATATGAATTCTTGTTATGGATTGGTCAGGCGATGTGAGTAAGGAGATTTTTGTAAACATTTATGAAAGGTGTTGCTAGCGTCAGCGCTTTGTAACGAGTTTTCCACCATAGAAAAATCATCAGTACAGAGGACATTTTCCATTCGCAGTTTTCTTGGCTCTCCTCAGAGACTAAGATTGCCCACTCCGAATTCAGACACTAGAAAATGCCTGACATCTAAAATACTGCACTGCATGATAAACAGGGAGTAAATTCATCCACAGACTCCAAACTAGGAACATGCAATATTTCACAATTAAACAAAAAAATTGCAGATTAATGAAGCCCAGCTTTTCAGCTCATAAATGCTGCCATGAAACAGCTCAGGAAGTTGGACCCAAGTGCAGCATGCAATGTTTATTAAGAATAGGGGAATTGAACTTCATCCAAATCTCTATCCAAGTTTGAGTTCATAAACCAAAATCCACCCAACACTTAAGATACAAAACTAAGAGCAGCCTGAGGTTGAAATGCAGCAAATTTACATTTATGTTTTCCTTCATGGCATTTAGCAGATTTAGCAGTGCTTAGTCGTGAACTTGGAATATCCAAAGCTAAGGCTGCTAGACCTGAATTCAAGCTACTTAGAGCTGTGATACTGCTAGAATTTAGCCCTATACAACCTAATAAACTTTACAAGTCCCAGAAGCCAAGTATTCCTAAAAAAATACACAAAACGAGTTAAGAACAAGACATTGTGAATACGGTAACTGCTGTAAGTCTGGTAACAGCTTTGAGTTAGTGCTCAGCCAGCGACTCCTCTGTTCAGACATTCAGGGGGAGTTCATTCCACCACCTTGGTGCCAGGCCTGAGGAACTTCTGGATGCTTGCCTCCCATGTGTCCTGGATGACGGTGGGTCGAGCTGAGCCGTACTTGAGGCACGGAGGGCTCTGGGTACGCATCGAGCCTTTACCAAATCATACGAATCTAGCCTCTTTAAGAAGCTGACGTTCTTGTTATTCGTTACTGAATAGGCTACAATATTGCAAATAGTCTGTATTTTCTAGACCTGTATGCTTAATGTTTGAATTTAAAGAAAGTCTTCAACATTGTAATATGTAACATGTGTGATTTGAGACGGGGATCATGAGAACAGTCACGATGACAGCTGAAAGTTTTAAAGAGAAACGAACGTCTCCATATTTGCTACAAATATAACATTTATCTGGTATAAAATCTCCGAACATGGACAGTAGTGGCATCTAGTGGATGTTGCTTTGTAATCCTTCAGGTGTATGCACGGTACACGCATGAGTACGCGAATAACGTCAATGCATGTCAAGTATAAAGCAAGTCTCAGAGTGTATTAAATACTGTACTCCTAAACCTAGGACTACATTACACTGATATTACATCTTGGCTGAAGGCTCTTAATCCCAGGCTTAATCTATCTCAAGGGATTCAGCTCTGCAGGAGAAAAGGTCAACAGATGCAGATTACACAGCAATGGAATTAGCTAATCTTAGTGAATTTGAAATAGGCCGCTCATGCCTGTGTTGAATTTAGGAATTTCGTCACGGTCTGGATTCGGGAGAGAGATAGACCAGAGAAAGACAGAAGGAGTAAAAGAGGGAAAGCGAGAGCAAGAGATGGGTGTAAAGGCTTCAGTGTTTCATGACACTATTTCACCTGATGTTCATGGACACTATAAATGTTCACCGTGGTTATCTTTGCACATGAATAGAAATTCCCCAGCCGTTCTGTAGACAGACAAATCCTGGAATGCATAAGCATTCATAATGAAAGTAAAAAGGCCATTTTTAAAGTCATCTGCAGATCATGCAGATGCATCATGAGCTCATGCCTGTGACCAAACCTGATTTTTAAAGTTCTAATGTAATAAAATAGGTGAGAATTTCACTGAAATGATTTCCCTGACCCGCTCATGCCCCTCTGAGAGATAAGAAAAAAAAAAACAATTGAATTATTCTCAACCATATTCTGTCAGGGCGAATGATTTTATTTAATTTTATGATGGCAATAAACAAACTTTGCTTGCCGTCTCGCAGACTCTTGCTTTCCCGGCTTCACTATGACGGGGGAAAATATAGAATAAAAAAAAGACGTGTGCACTTCATAATTGAATGCACATGAGACCATAAAGCCATAAAACCTGTTTTGTTGACTACAGAATCTCATCAAATTTAAACAAATTGAGGTGTCCAATATGGGTATTCTCTTGTGCATGATTAGAATATACTGCGCTTTACTAAGACATGCACTGCATCAGTAAACACACTTTGACTGTCTCTATGGGGGGACGTGCTATATCCTGATGAATTGTGCATTCGTCACGTGCAAGGGGCTCAATATGGAAGACCATACGTGTGGAGAATTAGTTCCAGAGCAGACACTGCACATGTGTATATGTTACTCAGTGCAAGCCAGTGTGATATCGTGTGACTGGATATTCTTGATACATAATGCAATTACCTGCTGTTCCAGGGCTTTGTTTGTGCAAATACAACCAGTGTCGCACTACAGAAAGAGAAAAATGGGAGAGATTATTTCCATTGTGAAAGATCTCCGCAGGAACCACAATGCTGTGAGGAGAAAACACTGCCGACTAAACAAACCTATGACTTCACTTCACTGATATACAGGGGTTAGACAATGAAACTGAAACACCTGTCATTTTAGTGTGGGAGGTTTCATGGCTAAATTGGA
>JAOVYV010000042.1:3050329-3063270 GCA_025674545.1 Hassar affinis | reverse complement strand
GGCCCTACACCATACTAATAAATTATTGTGGTCTAAAATGACAGGTGTTTCAGTTTCATTGTCTAACCCCTGTACCTTGCCGTATAGATTTCCACATGTATTGCACAGTATCAGTCATACAATTAAAGGTAGCTAACCATGCAACCCTAGCATTAGCCTTGCTATTTCTTTACGCACAGTTTGTCACACAGTCAATCACTCTTGAAGAATGTAATTAGCTACCTGAATAAGCCCTCTTGCATATCTATGCTGTATTAACACAACAAGAAAAACTGAAGCCTGGTTGGTTCCTGCAACTAAAACCCAACATACAAAGCCATAATCACTGTGCAGGCTAGAGTTCATAAGGTTCAGATATTTGGGGACGGAAAGGTATATACATTTTCAAACATAATCTTATGCATGATTTTATCACTTTATCACAGTGCTTTGTGAATACAGTATAATGAAATGGACTATTGGGCTCAAACTCGAAAAGGGAGCGAGAAAAAGAGCAAAAGAGAAGTCTTGTAGAAGCTCTGCTGTGGAGAAAAGAGAACGGAGCAGCAAAATTGTTACTCCGGAGACGTGTTGCATCTCAATGAAACAACGGAAAACGACTAAAAGGAGAAAAAGAAGTGTAGAAGGAGGACGGGTGCTGTGCAAACCAATGTACAAGTTGTATTTGGTTAATACAGATAATAACACACACTCACACACATCCACACAGACCCCATTAATCACACCTTCATTCGTTACAGAATAACATCATTTTGGGCCTATTAAACGAGCAGAGTGCAGTCCGAAGTGGAGACGATGAGCAGGGTTTCAGCCAGTCAGAGACCCCCATCTCCCCTGCTGGATCTCAGACAGGCCCAAGAGTCAGTCAATCACTGTGTGTGTGTGTGTGTGTTCCTGGGAGGCCTGATTAGGCCTCGGCTTTCCGATCATACTCCTAGACAGGCAAGTGGAAATTGGCCGGCTCCTGGCAGGGAGCTACCTGTCACAGCTCATCGTCTCCTGCAATGAGCTCTCCTGCAAATGAATAAAATATCATTCCCCCCAGCACTCTCTCTCTATCCCTCCTTATGTCTTGTGCTCAGCTGGAGCCTGACCCTTGACCTCGCTGGCTAGAGAAAGCAATGATAAGGAGATGTTGCCGGAAAGACAGTGGAAGAAGAGAGAATCTTGAACTAGCTGAAAGCAACCCAGGCCTCTGACAGACTGATCTACTATTCAGCTGGAGATACTGACATGTACGTCTGACAAGATGAGAAAGTGATACCTGATGCTCACAGTATTCCACTGCATACTGCAACTACAACAAAACAACACTGAACCCCCCTCCCCCAACACACACACATACACATACACTATATTGCCAACAGTATTCACTCACCCATCCAATTCATTGAATTCGGGTCTTCAAATCGCTTACATGGCCACAGGTGTATAAAATCAAGCACCTAGGCATGCAGACTGCTTCTACAAACAGTTGTGAAAGAATGGGTCGCTCTCAGGAGCTCAGTGAATTCCAGTGTGGTACCGTGATAGGATGCCACCTGTCCAGTCCTGTCCAGTCCAGTCCAGTCGTGAAATTTCCTCACTACTAAATATTCCACAGTCACCTGTCAGTGATATTATAACAAACTGGAAGTGACTGGGAATGACAACAACTCAGCCACAAAGTGGTAGGTCACAAAATGACAGAGCGGGTCAGTGGATGCTGAGGCACATAGTGCACAGAGGTCACCAATTTTCTGCAGAGTCAATTGCTACAGACCTCCAAACTTCATGTGGTCTTCAGATTAGCTCAAGAACAGTGTGTAGAGAGCTTCATGGAATGGCTTTCCATGGCTGAGCAGCTGCATCCAAGCCTCACACCAAGCGCAATGCACAGCGTCAGGTGCAGTGGTGTAAAGCACACCGCCACTGGACTCTAAAGCAGTGGAGACGTGTTCTCTGGAGTGATGAATCACACTTCCCCATCTGGCAATCTGATGGATGAGTCTGGGTTTGGCGGTTGCCAGGAGAACGGTATTTGTCTGACTGCATTGTGCCAAGTGTAAAGTTGCTGGAAGAATGGTCAAAAAGTCCCATAAACACACTCCTAAACCTTGTGGAAAGCCTTCCCAGAAGAGTTGAAGCTGTTATAGCTGCAAACGTGGGCTGACATTATATTAAACCCTATGGATTAAGAATGGGATGCGTGTGAAGGCAGAGGAGTGAATACTTTTGGCAATATAGTGTGTGTAGACATCAGCATAGTTTTTAAGTTTTTAAGCCTCTGCATTTCAGGCTAAAAGATCAGACAGGATGTGACTGTATCCCTCAAGGGTGTATTATAAGAACTGCAGAGTTGTTAGCATTAGCTCCTATTTGGAGTTCTGTTGTAAGTAAAATACAACCAGTGTTGCGAAAGTCATGTGACTCACCACAGTAAAAAAAAACAAAAAACATGCTGACTGGTTGATGGATTCCTCACAGCAGGTCAAACCAGCAAAGTAAATTTGACCTTTTCTGTAGTTTACATGCCAAAAATAAAGAATGTACTACCACAAATCTATGGAGGCCATTATTATTATTATTATTATTATTATTATTATTATTATTATTATTATTATTATTATGGATTCAGTGTTGAACTCCAGAAACCTAGAAAACTAGATCTGAGAAAACCAGAAAGACTAAAACCAAACAGCTCAGTAATGACAGGTGATACTTCATTTTTACTTTACAATCTCTATGTGTCCTAATAGATCTTAAATGCTATGGCTGTGACTGGTTGAAGCTGGACCCAGTTGTATGTGATCAATAATTATATGACTGACATTAGGGAGTCTCTGGGGATTGTAGTTCTAAGCGGCCATCTTTGTAGGCTGCGCTGTACGCTGGGCCTTTCGGTTCAGCGGAAAATCCAGCTGGCATTCAAATTTATTTATATATTTTATTTTAGACTGTACATATTTGTTGTATTGCTGTCATTATTGTATTTTTCATGTATTTATTATCACTATGAATGTAATTCTGTAGGGCAGCATGCTTTTTCAAACATTTTGTACAGTTTGCCCTTTAGAGTTTAGACAGCCTTTACACTTGCTGTGCCATTTGGGTTGCTTTTCAGCCCAGTGAGGCTTAGTATTTAAGCATGTTTTAATACTAGAAATATAAGCATCATTATAAATCTTCTACATAATACTGAGGAGCCACTGTAAGCTTGATAATGATAGTGAAAATACAAATGGAAACACGGCAACTATAAAGTCTTGATTTTTTGTGGATTATATACAATATCTGAAACAAGTGTGTGGGTGTATGATATATATATGTGTGTGTGTGTGTGTGTGTGTGTGTGTGTGTGAGCAAGAGAGAGAGAGAGAGAGAGAGAGAGAGATGCATCTACCCATGGGGCACAATCTGGGAACAAATTTCAGGTGAAATATAATAACAGTATTTCCCCGAGCGCAATGTGCTGCTTCTTTCATAACCTTCCCTGATCCAGAACAAAGATCCAGAGGTCTTTCATGTCTGCTCTTGTCTCGACAAAAAGCCTGTAAAACAACTAAAGCATGCGTGAAACTCCACCAAGGGGAGACGCGCAACCATCCCATTCCGTACATCGGAAAAACAAAAAGTATTGAGACACATCCCTGAGGTTAAGCAAAGGCTGTTTACAGCTAATCGCGATGTTTGTCTTGTGGAAAATGGAGAAGGAAAAACAGAATTAGATACAAACCGAGGCTCCTTTAGTTACCTTCTCCATGACTGTGGGCCATGTCAGGATGTCAGGTTTGGTTTATCACCATGAACTTATGGTGAGTTCGCTCATAATGATCGTGCTCACTTGTTTTTTTTCTGGCCTACAGCGATGATAAGTGAATTGCAACAAAGTGCAAACAATTACAAATAAAAGTAAACATGGTGAAATGCCAGTTTAGTCCTGTAGCTTTTAATCTACTGGATAAGAAAAGCTTTTATATTCTTATTGTTCCCTTTATCCAAGTGCAATGCGTAAAATCATGCATATATGGGCCGGCAGCTTTGGGTAATGATCACATCAACCATCCGAATGAGGTCAAATCTCAGCGATCTCTGGGATTCTGAGCATGGAAATGATTTGGGTTGGTTTGACTTTTTCTATGCTGCTGATCTCCTGGGATTGTTCCCACACAACAGTCTTTGTTTTTATTCAGAATGGTGGACAGAAACGCCTTGTTGATGAGAGAGCCTGGTCAATGGAGCATGACCAGACAGAAAGGCTACAATCACTCAGATCACCACTCTGTACAACTGTGATGAGCAGAAAAGCATCTCAGAATGTGCAACATGTCTAGAGCAGAAGACCACATCAGGTTCTACTTCTGTCAGCCAGGAACAGTAAGCTGAGGCTGCAGTGGGCAAAGGCTCACCAACATCGACTGTTGAAGGCTGGAAACACGTAGTCTGGTTTGATAAACCTTCATTTCTGCTAAGGCATGGTCAGATAGACAGATATTTGGTGCAATGAGCATGAATTTGTAGACCCAACCTGCCTTGTGTGAACAGTCCAGGCTGGTGGAGGTGGTGTAATGGTGTGCAGAATATTTTTTAGGCACATTTTCGGACTGTTAATGTGTTGCTTTCCTTTGCGTAATTTTTTTTTTACTGGAAAAGTAACATTTGTAAATATGAACTTTTTTTATATTGACTCAATAATGTAGAACTCAAAAAAAAAGTCAATAACAAAAGTTGTACCTAAAAACAATAAGGTGACTAAGACTCCTGCACAGTACAGTATACGATATATTAAACGTTTCAGTCTTTAATCTGCATTCGTGACATGGCTGCCTACTTCTTTTTAGCACTGATCTGTACAGTGAGGTTTTGCTCAACTTTACAAAGACACACAGATATCACTGGAAGACCTGGATGTGGTTTGAGGACAATTTTGCATGAGCCAGACCTTCATGACTAGCTAGCTACATTATGTTAGCCCCATAGCTATGGTGCAAAACTAAACAAGGACCGAATACATCTCAGCTGAATACATCTCACCTGACTGATCGACTGCTATTGACTGAAATTGAATTCACCATGTAATTATTCCTTTATATTTGAGTGAAATAAACAATTTTAGACCTGCGCCTGCGATAAAGCGGGCTAGTATAGCGGCATTGTGACTCACCTGAAGCTCTGTTTGGAAGAAGAACTTCTGCGGACACTGCGTGCAGTCGTAGATCTTATCTTCCTGACCGTGAGCTGAGAAAATATGCTGCTGGAGCTTACTGGCCTGGACGAATACTGCACGAAGAGAAAGAAACAGAAGTAGAGAGAGGCTTTAAGTTAAATTGTTTTCTGGACAAACTCGGTATAGATTGAATACATCTTGTACACCTTGGTAAGGAAAATATCAGGGTTTCATCAGGACTGGATACTTCTAAATCTGTTTCTGTACCTAATGATCATCGACTTCATCCTTAAATCTGACTCTATTTGCTGTAACCAGATTTTCTAACACGTCATATCAGATGCCTCTTATAACTAAAGGTTGGTTAATAAGCTCGAACAGACTGCGGACTCGCTATCAAGGGCATACAGGAGATAACGACAGACATGGAGCGCGTTCTGTGACGATCGTGTTTCTGAGATCGTGTGTCTGTTTCAGCTCCCTGTAATGCCAACTGGATCCTCCAGCACACGGCATCTTTCAAATGACATTTTGGACAGAAAGCATTCGGTGCTGTATGCCAGAATCCAGAATCAATGCATGGTGGAGGGGACAAGTTTGCACAACTTCAGGACAAACTATATACAGGTAATGATAAAGATTTTTTTTAAATTAGACAGAGAATCTATTAATGTCTGATAAAGGAATCAGGCCTGATTTAAACATTACATAATGTATGTGTGTACTGAAGAGATGGTGGTGTTAATGAAACGCAGGTCTCGACTTCTAATCAAAATGAAATCACTGTCAGAAAACTACATTTAGAGTCACTAAGGAAGCAGCGACGTGGTCCTGGTTGCATCCCTGTTGCATGAAAAAAAAACTATTTTGTGTAACCCACATTCCCTGTCTGTGTGCCTGGATAGTTGAAGAAACTCTAAATGCAGCATTAAAAAAAAAAAAAACATGCCAAATGCCATAGCTGGAGAACAGGATCTGGGCCACTGCAAACGTCACGGCACTCAGACGAGCCAGCGAGCGAGAGCAGCTTAAAATAAGCCTGGCATTTTAGCACCAAGGTTTGGATCCTGGACATCCTGCATGCTGTTTTTCACAGTCATGATAGCAGCTGTGTGCTGAGAAAGTTAGAATTTTTTTGGATAAAATCACGCCACCACGGATACAAGAACATAACTAAAAACAAAGCAGATTTACGTTAAATTAAGCCTTCTGTACTGTATTTCTGATATTGTCCAATTAATAAATAATCAGAGTGCAATTTCTAAAAATAGACACGAAAGCAGACACAAGACCAGACACCATCTTGAGTGCCAGGAGCTGAATAAGGCTCAGGCTTCTTGCCCTTTTCTCCTGGAAAATTATCTCAAGATTTTTCATGGCCTTTTCCAAAACTATTTGCAGTTGTCTTGCTATTTATTCAATGTCAATGAATGTACATTAAAAGAGAAGATGTGAAAAGATCCTGTCATAGACTTGTGTTTAATACAGGGTGCTTTCACTGCTCCCGAGATCCGATGCATCCCGAGCAGGAAAAAGTGAATGAATCAAATGTGATGTATTAAGAAGACTACAGGAATAAGGATACAGTATAAACGAAATGTATTTCTACCCTTTGTGTTTTGATTATTGTTTTGCCAGAAGAATATCCATATACAGAACATCCACCTTTTTCCCCCCAAACCATTTTTATTAGATTTCCAGACTATCATGTCCTGCACATAAAACAAAAACCAAGCAAACACACTGAACTTAAAAAAAAATGTTTAGGATTTTTTTTGGATTTCCAGAATATTCTCTCCTGCACATAAAAAACAATCAACAACAAAAAAAAAGTAGGAATTTTTTTCAATTTAAACTTTTTCAATTTCCAGACTATCCTGACAAACACACTGAAAATGTTTAGGATTTTATTTTTTGTACTTCCTGACTATCCTGTCCAGCACATAAAACAAACACACAAACAAAAATCTTTAGGATTTTTTTTCCCGATTTTTCCAGAATATTCTCTCCTGCACATAAAAACAAAACAACAACACCAAAAAAACATATTTTTTTAAAATTTCTTTCATTTTTTTTTATTTCCTGACCATCTTGTCCTGCACATAAAAAACAAACAAAAATGTGTAGGATTTTTTTTTTGTATTTCCTGAACCCCTATCCAGCAAAAAAATGTTGAGGAATTGTTTTTCGATTTCCAGAATATTCTCTCCTGCACATAAAAAAAGATTTCCTTTTTTTATTATTTTTATTTTTGATTTCCTGACTATCTTGTCCTAAAAATACAACCAAAAAAAGCATTTAGAATTTTTTTTTCTTTGGCTTTGACATACCACAAAGCGGCAAAATGCTAAATAACAATACAGAAATGTTTTGATCGTCAAACTGGCAATGGGAGTAGCTACAGTCATTGTCTTGGTTGAATTGGATTGGTCAAACAAATTGGAAATAAGTAGACAGTGTAAGAGAGAGATGCACAGAGGAGCCGGAGTCCTCACACATGGAAAACAGCAGAGCAGTAAATGTTTTGCTTTTTAAAGTTTTATAGGCAAAATCAACTGCATACAAAAATGGTAAAAGCCCCAAAACCCCAAGGTTTAATCTAATAAAAAGATATCTTCCTGCTAGGAGCCAGTTTAACAAACACGGTTGTAAAAGTCAGTCTCCTTAAAGAAGTCTAAAATCTTCCTTTCTAAGTATGAAATGAATGTTGAATTTTAATTAAGCTGGTGGTAGTTATTTGCTGTAGAGAAATATAACAAACATTATCATAATCATAATCAGTTCAGTTTGTTCTTCTGTCAAATATCAGTGATTCTCCTGCACCACAGTTGCAATAAAACATCTCAATACAGTTGCCTCCAGATTTGTTGCAAAAAACACTCTACAAACCCCATGTCCAGAAAAGTTGGGACAATTTCCAAAAATCCTGAAATTTTTAATACGTTATTTCACTTGAATTCACTTTATTTAACCGACAAACAGACAAAGTAAATTTCAGTATTTTCAGTGGCAAACTTTCTATTTTTCTAAAGCATTCTATTTTTAAACACATTGAAAAATTGATGGCTGCAACACAAAGACAAAATAATACTGAAAAGGTTCTACAAGTTACACTCTTCTGGAAGGTTCCACAGTTAGCAGTTTGACTGGTAACAGGTGAGATCATAAAGATTGAGTATAAAAGGAGCCTCCACCAAAGGCTTAGTCTTTGTAAGCAAGGATTCACCACTTAAACACTTTGTGTTAAAGTGCATGAGAGAATTGTCAGTCAGTTCAAATACAATGTTTCTCATGGCAAGACTGCAAAGATTTCAGGTCTTTCACCATCAGTCTTATGTAAAGAGGAAGCCATATATTAATTTTGTACAGAACCACTGGCAAGTTCTCTTGGCCTGATGTCATCTGAGATTGACTGAAAGACAGTGGAAACGTGTTCTGTGATCAGACGAGTCCATGTTCCAGCTTGCTGAAGATGAAAAAGACCATCCAGATTGTTACCAATTAAAAGTGCAAAAACCAGCATCTGTGATGGCACAGGGGTGCATCAGTGTCCACAACATGGGTGATCTGTACATATATATGTGAAGATACCATTGATGCAGAGGCTTACAGTATATTGGTATTTCAGTGAAACAAATGCTGCCGTCATGATGACATCTTTTTCCAGGAACTCCGTGTCTATTTCAACAGGACAACACCAAGTCTCATTGTGCATGAGTTACAACAGTGTGGCTTGACAGGGCTGCCTGCAGTCCAGCTCTGTCTCCTATTGAAAATGTCTGGAGCATCATGAAGAGGAGAATCAGACAACAGTGACCACAGACTGTTGATCAGCTCAACACAGTAAGAACGGGCAAATATTCCACTTGCAAAACTGAACTGTTAGTATATTCATTTCCCACACGATTAGAAAAGGTGATGTGACCAGTTTTGGTTGTATTTTAGAAAGCATTTTTCTGGATCTTTTCTGGAAATGGGGTTTGTAAGTGAAATGATTATTTTGTATATAGCTCATTTTTCTTAAACAGTTATGCTAGTCTTTTGTACTTCTAGTATATTGTTTTAGGCCACAGTTAAAATTAGCTCACCAGTGCCTTTACTGAATTAAGTTCATCATTGAAAACACTGAAAATCTTGTCTTTGTCCTTTTGTCTGTTAAATAAAGGTTCAAGTGAACAAACAGATTACAGATTTCAGTTTTTATTGCAATTTAAGTAAGTGTTCCAACTTTTCTGGAAACAGTGTTCGTATAAAATGAGGAATTTCCTGAAAAAAGGTTCTTTAGAAATGTTATTTTCTAATAATTACTGATATCAAAAGATAATATATGTGTACATCTAGCTGCTCTGGTCAGTGCTGGGGCTTTTTTAAATTTCATTGAGACACCAAGGGGGAAAAAAGTGCAAACAAACCCTGCGTCTATTAGTGCACATCCTTAATTATACTAACAATATAAATATTCATGCAGACGCACTATTTATTTATGCGTAGCCTGAATACAGTCACCCAAACTTTGGGATGGCACTTAAAAATACATAGTGTGCCTGTGTTCTTTTAATGAAGTCAGCACCACTGGATGAATATATGCGTGTGTGTTAGTGTGTGTTAGTTTGCATGCACCCTAATTCTCGAAGGAGTACTTCAAACGTGCTCTTCGTTATGCTAGGCCCATGTGTCCATTCTGAAACGAGAGAGAAAAGGCGACGAGCGGGGGAGGGGTCTGGTCTCCGAGGGACATAAATGTGAGGAAAGTTAGCATTCTAGGCTACATTTGAATATTTTACACTTGATAAACAATTTTTTTCTCCTCTTTATGTGGCACAAGGATGTTGGCAGAGCATTGTGGGAGATTACAGAGAAGGATTCTGTCCAACTTTAGACATTTACGTTTCTTTTCGGCATGCTGAGTAACACTGCGCTGGGCTGCTGTGTTATCGACTGCTGCAACTCGATATATAGCGTTGAGAATTTGCTTTCTTTAAGGATTTAAGAAGTGAGACAAAAGTGCAGAAATCCCTCTCGACTTTCACCTCCACTTCTGGTTTGTTTGTGCGGTCGAAATCACAAGGCGATCCGTGCGCGCCCTCCTTCTCCCAGCAGTGCGCGCACACACTTTTTCGCTGCGGGCTTCCTTACTTCTGATAGCTGTCAAATTTGCCCTGCGAGACTGGAGCTTCTGTCATCTTCCCGGGGCCTCTGGATCTCTCTTCAACTCCACTTTTCCCTCTTTCCCTTCCCCTCTCCTTTCTCTCATCCCCCATTTTTTGCTTTGTCTTTTTTCTGCTTTGTCTGCAGTCCTGTCCCCTGTTCCCCTCATTTTCCCCTCAAATTCTTTAGATAGTTGGAGTAATTAAGTCCACTATTATCCTTCTCTTTTTTTCTCTTTCCTTTGCTGTATTATCATTATGAGCTTATAAAACAAGGCTTCTAGTACTCGTATTTCTTACATACACTGAAGTACCAGAAAAACTGGTACTATGCAAAATACATAGCAGTGCCACCTATGCACCTCACTGGTTACGTATATAAACCAGTGCACCAGTGGCAAGTTATCAGAATGGCAAGTTATCAGATTATCATGCAAGTTATCATGAAGGATTCCAGCAAAACCTCAAACTTACGACAGCAGCGTGGTGGTAAAAAGAGCGTCGGCTGGCAAGAACACTGCCTCAAGAAACATTGGAATTCAATGCTAGGGCCTCAACAAACATCAGCATGAGGACTGTGCAACACTCCAACGAAGAACTCATGAGGGACCTACCACGTATTAGCCGGTTTTTCTGGTACATTAGTGTATTGAGCTACACAATTGTTTTCAGGGTGGGTTTGTCGGTTTGTCTGTCCATCTGTTTGTCAGCAGGATTATGGAAAAACTTCAGGGCACATTTTCATAAATCTTAGTGAAAAAGGTGTAGCATTAGGGCAAGGAAGAATCCATTATAGTTTCAAGCGGAAACTATAGAGAGACACAACAAGAGAGTTGGTTGTGCAGGCACAATCTCATAGTATAAAATTTGCCTATTGGCCTTGGTGGCAGTCTGAGCTCTCCGAGTACACTTCTTGTTGGCATTTGCATTTGGCATTTACTTGGATTTGTCTTGGTCTTGGGCATTAGTCTTGCTAAATACAGTTCCTAAAAATAATGTAGCTATTGTTTGAAAAGAAGTACATTTTTCCCTCTAGAAAACAGCCCAATTATCAAGAAAAGTCATTGTACAAATGAAGCCAGCTAGTTACATAAGGTTTGCTCTTGAAAAGCAATGGCTCTCATTTGGATTCTTGACGTGGCCGCAAGGCACTTAAGACTTGGTCTTGACTTGGCCTGACTGATGGTCATCATTACAGGCACTACTTATGTCTTAATTTGGGACAAGCTATCTATCGTCTGATAGAGATGTAACCTTTTCAAAGCTGCTTCAGCTTTAAATTTCATTCTATGAAATAAATTAGTCACACAGAAGTACAATAAATGAAGGCTCTCTCCACTTATTTTGTCCCAATTTCTAAGACTAACATACCTCTCTCTCTCTATTGGAGCTTTTACACCCTAAAGAGATTTTTACTTCCTAAAATCAGTTTATGCCCAAGTATCATCCTTGCTGCAGTGGATAATCTCACCTAGATACTGTGCTGTGCTCATTCCAGTACGCTGATACACAGAACATACTTTCAATACATTTGGCACTTAATAGTATACAGTTATTGGAGTCTTGTATACAGCTGTATCCAGTGTCAAATTATCCCTTTAGAGCCTGGTTCATCTCAAAGTTTCTTCCTGGTGCCATCTCAAGGAGTTTTTCCTCAGATTTAGATCTAAATCTGGATTTCTTTTAAGCTTTTTGCTTTGTGACAATATTGTTAAAAGTACCAATGAAACAACTGGCACTGTATGCAGTTAGACCATATACATGCAAGCCATAAATCTAGATAAGTAATAGCTGCTTAAAACATACAGTAACTCCGAAACAAAACTGAAATCAACATGCTTACAAAAAGAAGCCGAAAGTATGTTTAAAGTATATTATCTTGCCGCTGTTGCTTAAGGTTTGTCTCCATATCAGCAAGAGATCACAAATTCGAATCCTGACGATACCGCAGCCACCCTGGAACTCATTATAGCACCTTACAAATGAAGTGTGTTCACACGAAACCAGAATTTCTGTGAGCGATTAGCACCCTACAGTTCACAAGTCTGGTGCTGCTTTAGAACATTACATTAAAGTGACTTTATGAGCCTTATACAGTGTTGTACTTATGTGGTGTTTTGGGGGAGGTTGGTAAGAAACTAGTTTTGATCACTAACCTAGAATGCAGATGTTTAATATGCTATTGTATTCAAGTATTTTTATACAGTATGTTATTAATAGAATATTTTAACACACTTTGTAATCATGTTAAAGGCAAAAAAATAAAAATAATTGATGTTTACTCAGTAAAACTAATGAGCTGAGCAGGTGAGGAATGGTTCAATTGGGCGTAGTGATGTTCATGTTGTTCTTATTTCTAATGTACAGTAAATGTTCAATTCTCTCTCTCCCTCTCTCTCTTTCTCTCACTATTAGATTGAAATATCAGCATGATCTTATGTGTTTTATTATAGTTCCACAGATATGAAGTGGTGCTGCACGCAGCATCCATATCACATAACCCACAGAAGTTAGCCGTCTTAAGCATATATATTTATATAAAGTATATATAAGCCTCTACATCAATGGTATCTTCACATACAGGGGTTAGACAATGAAACTGAAACACCTGTCATTTTAGACCACAATAATTTATTAGTATGGTGTAG
>JAOVYV010000042.1:3015149-3033708 GCA_025674545.1 Hassar affinis | reverse complement strand
AATTTAAATGAGATAAATATATAGTTATATATATAAATATATATATATTTTATTTCAAAATGCTTCAAAGACCTTATTAATTACCAAGTAATTTATTTTAGAAAAAAAAAACAATTATTTGAAAAATAAATAATAAGCAAATAAGCAAATGTGGAGCAAAGTCCAAAAAAGGAATATCCTTTCTATTTGTAAATTCAAAAAAAAAAAGCTCCTTGCTGTTTCAAAATTAAATGAAGATGAAATTATTCTATCTAACAGAGCTCCACATCCTGAGCTGTGACTTAACGTTCATTTAATTAACTTCAATTATAACCAATTATAACCATTCACAAGAGTAGTTGGGTTGTTCCACAGTTTTCTTTATCTTTTATTCTCTTCAGTGATGTAAAAACCTGTCAACAGTGCAGCAATAAACATCTTCCGCAATCACTTTATTCTCTTAAACATGTTTAGGAAATAAGAAAGTGTTTTTTTTTTTTTTAAACAGTGGCACTCGGTGACACAAGTGATAGCATAATTGAATTGTCCAGGGAAGAGAACCCTGGCGCTCTCCATCATCTCAGCAAGTGGGACAGCCATGATTAAAACGCGGTGTCAACATGACTGACGGCTTCTTCGAGAGCTTGCAGAGATGACAGTCGTGGCAGTATCGGGAGAGCTCTGCTTCATCTACATCGAACTTCACAATCACAATCAGACTAAACAAACTTCCCTCAACGCAACGCGCAAGAAAAAAAAAAAAAGTCCTACGAAATCATAAGATGCCTGCCAAAGGCTGAAAATTTTCAACAATAAAAAGTACATAAAGGTAGGGGAGGAGTCGGTCCCAGGGGTGTGTGTAGAGAACAACATTCTCATTTTGCTGCACCAGGTTCTGAAGTGTTTGATGCTAGCAGTGAGGGTTTATTCACTTCCTGTCTCTCTCAGGAGCCGAGTCGTGTTGTACAGGTAGGGTTACTCACAGAACAGCACACTTATCTCTGCACACTCTCGACATTTGTCAACAGCTAGCGGAAAGGGAATCGACGTGTGAAATGGTAGGTGTGAGAAAGGCAATTTAATATTAGTCATGTCGTCTTTGCGATTCGGTTTTTCTTCCTTATAAGTGGAAGCGCATCGTCGCTAAGGCAAAGTTGTGCAGGAAACACGCTGGGGATGTAATCTCCTGTTTTTTGATGGAGGTGTCTGGGACCAGCAGCTCTTGTGGGGGAATTTCTTTTCATGTGTTTTTACAGAAGTCAAAGACCCGAACGCACTGACAGGGGGCCCCTGCGGGTGCTTGTCTTCACCTCTGAATCAGAAGAAGTACAGATCAAGTTCCTGCTGCGCTCTGTACACAAATGCACTCACAAGCAAATGCACTTATAACCACACCCCTGTTAAAGAAGAGATAGGAAGAAGGGAAAAAAAGAGAAGGAGTTATATCCAGGTACAGAAGAAAAGCCTTCAGTAATTCTCTCCCACTAGACATCTTAGCCTGCACGTTTGGCTCTGCAGGAACAGCTGACAGCCCCAATCCTGCAGATTTCCTCCCCGAAGGCCTGTCATACTGCCGTCACTGCTTCTACTCTCGTCCCTGGAGAAAAAAAAAACCCGCTACTCGCAATCACACCAAATCATAGTCCTCCTCCTTGGGGGTGTCACGGTCTTGGGTCTCATGCCATTATCATGCCTGTTAAAGTGGATTTAAAGGGTGCAAGTTTTTCCCTTCACCCTCTCACCTGCTGAAGCGGGCAGGAACGCTCATTGGCTAAGGGTGAACGAGGGGGGAAGAAATCAACCACAAAAGCTAAAAAGAGGGGGTGAACAAGAGGGGTGTGCGCAATGGCTAATTTAATCGGGGTGCACAGCTGCACAAACAGGGGTATCATGGAATTTCTGTCTGCTGGTAAAATTGACCGTGCATGAATAGCTCCATTTTCCACACTGGGACAGGCCATTTTCCATATGTCCCAATGAACTGTCGGAGCCGCTGGCCATCTTTTGTTACCACCTCACACCAACACCATAAACGAAGTGTGTGGAACTAAAGAGCTCCGCTTAGCTTAACTTACTCTTCTGCTCATTACTCTTTGTGCGGAAAAAGTCCTGCTGCGATGGCTAAGAGAAAAAAAATGAATGAGTATCGTGTTCAATTTAAAAGCCTGCGAACAAGAAACGAACGGGACAACATGAAACAATAGCAATTCACTTCAAGTATCAAGAGTTCATGAAATGTTGAACCTATGTGACCGAAGGAAGGACATCCCTCAGTCGGGGAAAACGCAGTTTTTTATATCGACATCTCCACTCAATCCTCTGCTCATATCTATTTTCTCCAACTGGCAGAGATTCACTTGAGCCATTTGGAAGGATTAGAACATGGATGAGGAGAGTCGAACTGAGAAAAAAAGAAAACAAGGAAAACTCTTCATTTATTAGAGATTATATATATGATGTTTGATTAATGGTTCCTGCAGCCTTTAGAGTGCATTAACCCATTGTCCTTGATGGCCATTGCCCAATGTTCTCAAATACATCTCACTACTCGACATCAAACCTCAGACCTGCATGCCCTGATATTATCTTATATAAAGTGTTGCACGAAAAGCACTTCAAGTGAATCATCTTCTTGGGCTTTTGCATTAGAGGAGCTTTTGCATTTTTGAAGATGTGTTGTGGTAAATTTGACCCAAAATTCAAACTTTTTTTTATATATATATCAAACATATTTTAATATATATTCTTTCAAGGCAGAGAAGCTAATCCATAGGCACCTAGTCACCTGTAAGCTTAGCACAGTGAATTAAAAAGGACAGGTGGAGGAAGAGAGAGGGAGCCTGATAGCCTGGGGCTGGCGAAGGATGCAGTAAACAGAGCAAATGAAAGACTCTGGCCAGTTTGCTAAATGGATTGTGTTGCTTTACAAAAAAGCACTTTGTAAAATGAAACTGAGGTGAAAGACGAATAAGCATTGGAATATCCAAGACAACACACCAAGGACACACCGAGCTACCCATCTACCCCCCATTTTAGCTACCCTGCTAGTCAAGGCTCCAAGGTCACACTAGTCCAAGCCAGACTTTCCTCTGGATCCGTTTCCTCTCACTAGGGGATGCTGGACTTGTGATTCAGTGCTTCACGTTAAGAGCAATTCACCTGCCTCCAATATCTCAGTGGTATGCTATCCTCCAGGGAAGGAGGGGGAACCAGTCAGAGCGTGAGGAGGGGAAAAAAGCTTCCACATATGGTTAAGTCAAGCTGCTTGGTGGATACTGAGCGTCTGCTGCAGGGAGAGCAGCTCCTAAAAGGCCCAGCTGGTAGTTGGAAAAAGGCCTTCTGCATTACTACACCTCAGCGCCTGCCTCACCTCCCTTTTGGAGCTGCTGTTGGCCGACTCTTGCCAGCCATTTTAGATTTCCACCCCCCCTCTTTGGACCCCCATTTTGCCATCCCTTCCCCTTTCCCTGTACTTCCACAGGTTCTGGATCCAATTGAACATTTGGTCTTCCACTGCTGCTTAATCAAATTCCTCCATCTGGCCCCCCTATCCCTGTGGAACAGGGGAAGGTGCAGCCGGATCCCTGGTCCAAGTGCATATTGGGAAGGAGGGAGGGAAAGTGGAGAGGGCCAGGGACTGCCTACCTAACTTACCCATGCTGGTCAACAAGATCAGGTGGTGAGCCAGGCACTCTGCTTTGCTGAAACCAGTCATAATCAATGTACCATAGTGTAATTATTTAGGAATTAATGAACAGGGGCATTAGCATCTGACAGCATTTGACTTTGGTATGGATGAGAAAAAAAAAGTCCTGAGTGCTGAAAGATTCATCTGCTACTCTTACAGAGTAAAGAAATGAAAGAAATAGGGGAAAAGGCATCACCCTAAATTGAAACATCTGAGCTTCTTGATCAGAACACCTGTGAAAGCTCAGGATTTGCTTCCTGCCTGCAACATCAATCATCAATCTTTTCTCAGCGAAAAGCACAGCATGATGACTAAGCCTATTCTCACATCACCACTGTAGCACACGGCATCAGACATTTTGTTGTTGTAGAACAGCTATCCTCTCCATTGCCAGGTGGCAAAACATGTGTCAAATAATTAAACCGGTTTTACAGAACAGGACAACAAATGCAATGCAATTTGTTTCTTATCTTTCATTGGCCCATAGCAGAAGCACATGTGAGAGGGTAATTAATCAAACCACTGGAATATGTGAGCAGCAATTTCCACTTAATAGCACTTACAGGTATTGGGTCCCTGAAGTTGGCCATTTCGGCTCTGAAATGAGGATTCATTTTCCTCTTTATGGTTCTGACAATAAAACTCAGCAAGCACGTTAAACAATATCCATTTTGCTGGATTCTGATAATGGCCAGCTGATGTGACTGGGCGCAATGCACACTGGACATCAAATCACAACAAAGGCAAAGATACACAGGCACACAGACATACGCATATTTACGAAGCAATATTACTGACATGTTTTATTTGTTTCTGATCTGTTTTATTTTTTTATATATATAACCCTAATGAGTCATGTAGCGGTTATACATAGCTAATTTTATAGTCACTTTTGATTGGATCTTTTGACTTTTGATCATTCAGAATGTATATAAAGAGATATCTGGACATGGTGAGGCTTCTGTAAGATGTTTAACATTTTGGGAAGGAGTCTGGAGTGTCCAGTTGATAAATGGTGGTGTGCTGTTACAGGAAAATAATCATCTTTGGGCTGGTAACATCAGCATTTAAAAAAAACCAGCATGTTTTATCCCTTACATAATTTGCCCTGATAATAATTCATATGTTCTAGTAGAACTTAAGCCCAACTAATGAGGTTGTGTTTGCACCCAAGCCTATGAGGTAACTGCACCATTTTTCATGGCTTTCAGATAAATTCACTGTGGGAAGTTGGATCGCTTCGCCCTCTACTTATCGATGTCCTGCAGCAGTATCGTGCTAGGTCCAGGTGGAGCTGGCTGGATGCTGGCTGGTGCCAAAATCCATGCTACACTCCCTGGCATTTTGAACAAAATACAATACAGTCACTCGGAAGCGTTTTCGGGATACGGATCAAACCGGAACGCTGATTGCGTTAAGGACCAGGAGGATCACTGGATCATCTTACTCGTGGTAAATACAAGAAAGTAAGCTCTAATGAGAAGAGTTCTTAGTGGCTGAACTTTTCTCATTAGTGTACAGGAAGCCAGGCCAGTGATGGGTCTGCCCACCAGCCTCAATTCAAAGCCCAACAGCAGATCCAGGATGACTAGAGGTCCATTTTCCCCAATGCTGCTCTAACCAAAGAGCTCCCAGTTGTCCAGATAGAGACACAGAGCAGATCACTCTCTGCTTTTAGTGGCACTGCGGCCTAGCCTTAATGGCACCCATGTCCTCTTAAAGCTTTATTCTCCCCCTCCTGTTCTCCTACTAAAGAGCCCCTAAGAAGCTTCTGGTTTCAGTAATTCTGCCACCATCCAGACAGCAAAATGAAAGACAATCAATGGCTCCCTCTCTCTCTCTCTCTCTCTCTTTCTCTCTCTCTCTGAACTTATAATGTAACTCCTAAATGCTCCTTATAATACAATGTTCTTGCTCTGTATCCATATTACATTATTATGCAACCAGATTCTCAATAAGTAGTACAACCATTTGGTCTAATAAATGTGCCACAAAGCATAAAGCCAAAAATGCCAAAAAAGCGACACGAACAGGTCACCTCTAAATAACTGAAGGAAGATGCTTTTGTTATCATTTCATTTGCCCATGTCCATATTATGTGCTTCAGTGACTTCAGAGAGAGGTGAAGATGGGAGGAGATGCAGGCGGTAGGAGAAATAAAGAGCGAGAAGGATTCACACAGGGTCCAAACAAACACACAAGGACACACACACGCTTGCACACACACATGCACACCACTCACACATGCTGCGTGTAAGTGTGTGAGTCTGTGCACAAGTCCCAAGGCAACAAAGATGCATCTCTTCTGCATTTGGCCCCCTTACAGACTCCAATCTTTCCCTCTGTGTCGCCAAGCCAACCCTTTTATTCTCCCCAGCACTCCTTCCTCCTCTCTCTCTTTCTCCCTCTCTCTCTCTCTCTCTCTCTCTGGGGTTTAAATACTTCCCTCTCTGATGGCTGGATTTCTTAGTTGCATCTTCCGCTTCATAAGAAAAGCAAATGGCTTTTTAAATGATTTTTGTACCTGTACTCTTGTGTTACTTCCCAATCCCAAACCATGTAACCACAGATACCTGGTATAAATGTGCCTACATTTTTCACACACGCATTGTCTTGATTTGCTCTGAAGACTTTGATTAAAGAGTGCATGACTTCTGGAATCAAAAACAATAGCACCAGGTGAAAAGTACAAGCATGGTGAAGCATGAAGAAGCCAGGCTGGGACTGATTTCTTTCTATCATTGATTGTTGTGTCAAATTACTCCACTTGATTAAATGCCCTCTAGATTCTTCTCAATCAGCAATGTAAAGGCGTACACGAATTAAAGCATAAATCGGATTTTATTTCTACGATGAGACCCTGTGATAACAGTACTGATAGGTAGAATTATTTTGTCACTACCTATATCCACAGATCCACAGAAGTGAATGCTTTTTCACTATTTTTAACCACGCACTCTAATCACTAATCCATTTCTTTTCCACTAGCGCGGCAAAGCGTCTGCACATGCTTAATGCTTTCTTAAACAGAACGGAGACTTGTGATGAATTTGTCATCATGTCGTATCAAAAACTCATTTGGGTGAGGAGCCGATTTCTGTAAGAAGGAGGCAAAATAAAAGGTCAAATTCAATTGCCTTTGCTGCTGGCCAAGCTGTACCCAATGACGCACAATAATCTAATACATGATGCTATCACAATATCAGAGAATCCTACGGCAACTGCAAATAATGACACAATATTCTGTCTCTCGGAGGACCCGGAGCACTCCTTCCTCTAAATGAGTTCGGTTGTTTGTCTTTGTGCCTTGTGACTGCTCCCACTAAAGATGTGCTGCTCCAAAAATAAAGCGGCCAGGGACAGGAGGGATCATTGAATCATACAAGCGTGGCTCTCACGGCCGCCAATAAAAAAGGCGCTCGCACGTTAAAGGCGACGCTGAAAATAGCAAAGCGGCTGATTTAAATAACCCTTACCAAATATTTGATTTTAATATCTCTTGATACGGACCTGAGGAAACGATGTGTTTGGTGGAAACAGGTAAGAAAGTGGCGGAGAAATATGATATTCTGAAAATGCAGAGATGATGAGTGTGTCTCTGTGGGTGTGATGGTATGGATCGCAAAAGAAACACAAAAGAAAAGGTTGAAAGTTATGACAGAAAAAGAGGAAAAGAAAGGAGATGAAGAAACTCCCTCCCTCCACCTCTCTCTCTCTCTCTCTCTTTCCCCCCCTCCTTCTACCATTCCTCTGCTCCCCCAGGAGACTTCCCTTGATGCCAAGCATTCATCATCTAGCCTCTAATATCAGTTATTCAGTGGCTCCTCTGCTTACAGCAGAATTAATTTGGGCTTTAATTACTCTCATCGGTGGAATGCTGATGAGGGAGGGAGAGGAAGCAGCCTGGGACGCCGCTCATTCCGCCGCCTTCATTCAGGACTCAATTCCAGCAGGACCCAGACGCTGGCAAACAACCGGCAGGCCAGCCAGGAGCGCCACACCGGGACCCACTGCCGCAGACACGGGGGGACAAGGTGGAAGAGAGAGAGAGACAGGCAGCGAGAGACACAGAAATAGATGGAAAGAGAGTGAGACAGAAAAACAGAAAAAAAAGAGCAAAGTGATATAGAGCACAAAGAGAAAGATGAGACGGAGATAAGATAACGTATGGCAGAGAAAGATGAAGAAAGACACAGCCATGAATTGACAGGGAGGTAGAGGGAGACAGAGAGAAAAGCAGAGACCTAAAAAGCAAAGACACCTAAATGTCTCTAAAAATCATCTTTTAAAATTCTGTTCCAAGTTTCAAAAAGAAAGTGCTTACCAATATGATATTCAATTTATTAAAAATGGTTTAAACTTATTCATAATTATTCTGCTACTCTTTTATAACAAAAATCTACACAAGAAAGAAATGTTTTAAAAAAAATATTTACACAAGCATGAGTTTTATATATTTAATATATACTCTATAAGACTTCATACAAAAAATCTATTTTTTATTTGGTAACAAAAAATTATATGAATATTTTTAATAAGAATTGTGTACAAAAAAGGTAAAAAATATTCTGTAAAGAAAATCTAAAAATTAAAAATGTAAAAAGTTTTTACAAAAAATGTGAACAAAAATGCCTATTTTTATCTCTTTGGTTATAATGCCAAATGTTTACAAAAGTATACTTTTTATTTGTTAAAATTAAAATTAAAAGCTGTAGACATTTTAACAGAAATCTGTATATCTAAAACAATTTTTTTAACTTTAATAAAAATCTGAATGCATGATCTTTTTAAAATAAAAATAGAATATTGTAATACTGCCGATATCTATGGTAAGGGTAATACAACATAGTTCATGAGAATATTGGTATTATATCATCAAACCCCCAGTTCTGTACACTGGTACACGTGTGTGTCGGAGTGTCAGAGTGTCGGAGGAGATAATAGTTATACTATACATACTATTACTGACCTCACGAGAACGAGCAAACCGGGAGGAAAAAGCATCACTCTGCCTTTTCTAAACCCTCTGCCATGCTTATGGAATGCAGCATATTGGCTAAGGATTGTGATTGATTGGCCGAGTCTGCTGTAGCGATTCGTTTGATTAAATGGAACCACGGGACTCCTGTCCAAGTCTTAATGAAGCAGCCATCGAAAAGCTGGCGGAAAAAAAGCCAGGAGAGGAGCCAGGAAGCCTACTACTCGAGTCGGAGTGGTAAATGGGATGCGAGCGTCTCTCGACTGCAGGACGGCGTCACACAG
The DNA here is from genome assembly GCA_025674545.1 of Hassar affinis. NCBI lineage: Eukaryota > Metazoa > Chordata > Actinopteri > Siluriformes > Doradidae > Hassar > Hassar affinis. The sequence goes on along the minus strand of JAOVYV010000042.1, from coordinate 3,024,779 downwards.
GACGCTGAAGTGTGGCCACGATCGGCCGGCTTCGCTGTCCAAGCGCACGATCTGCAGCGGAATGTGCTATAATTGGCAAAGAGCGAGAGGTCATTATTAAGAGTGATTTAAAGTGTTTACAAATGCGCTTGTCCACAGTAGAAGTGCTAAATGACCCTGCATAGGACTAAATCTTAGTATCTGCCCCCTTTCCAATTTTCTTCTGTCTCACACTTAAATGTTTCAGATTCAAAATAATTTTAATAGAAAATAAAGACAACATGAGTAAACACAAAGTGCAGCTTATAAAATGATCGATCCATTTATAGAAGATGAAGATCCTAATCCTAATAAATGTCAAACGTTTGCAATAACTTGTGATGAATCTTTTACATCACTCTGATGGATTTTGTCCCACTCTTCTTTACAGAAATGTTTCAGTTAAGCTCTGTTTGAGGGTTTGTGAGCATGAACTGCCTGTTTATGGTCTTTCCACAGCATCTCAATGGGACGCAAGTCTGGACTTTGACTCGGCCACTATAAAACCTTCATTTAGTCGCTTTTGAGTCATTCGGAGGTGGGCCATGTACTGCTGTAGAACCCAGTTGCATTTGAGCTTCAGGATTTTCTGATAGAGAGCAGAATTCATGGTTCCATCAATTAGTATAATAAGTCATCCAGGTCGTCCAGAAGCAAAGCAGCCCCAGAACATCACACAACCACCACCATGTTTGACTGTAGTTATGGTATTCATATGGTGGAATGCAGTATTAGTTTTACACCAGATGTAACAGGAGCCATGTCTTCTAAAAAGTTCTACCTTTGACTCATCAGTCCATGGAATATTATCACAAAAATCTTGTCATCTAGACAAAGACAAATGACCTGTGTACTTTTTGGTCAACAGTGCTTTACACCTTGCAACTCTTCCATGGATGCCATTTTTGCCATGTGTTTTTCTTATTGTGCAATCGTTTACACTGATCCTAACTGAGTTAGGTGAGGTTCTTTTGTGACCTGGATGAGCTGTCGATCCGCTCTTGGTGAAATTCTGGGGGCACTTGGGTACTGCAGTTCACTGAGAGCCCCAGCGACTTAGCAATGACTTTGTAAGACTTTCCAGACTGGTAGATTACAATGACTTGTTGGCTGGCAAGATGTTTAGCATCTGTTTTCGAATCTCTTTAGAAGGTAGCATCATGTCCTGCTTTTCGAGACCTTCTAGCCTGCTTCACATTGCCAGACAGTGATGTTTAGATTCAGCGGGTCTGGTAGTAATCATGCCCAGGTGTGGCTAGTGAAATGAAACCCAGCAGTCAACTGAATTTGGTTAACAGGTTGATTTAGTAGCCAAGGGGGCAATTACTTTTTCACATAGAGCCAGCTTGGGCTGAACAGCATCTTTCCTTCAACGAATTATCACTTGGTCTAATACTAAAAGTAGTGCAATGATCCGAAAGAGAAAAAAGAAAACGTATACCGCACTGTATATATAATCAGATAAGAATACTATCAATATGAAACCTATTAAGCTCCCGAGTGGCGCAACGACAACGCATTCGCCCTATCATCCGGAGATCTTTAGTTCGAATACGGGTGATGCTATAGCTGCCCGTAGCCGGGAGCTCAGAGAGCAAGACTGGCCGTGCTTTCAGGGTGGGAGGGGCAGCATACGTTCTCCCCCATGTCAATCATAGTGACGGGTGTCTGTGAGCTCATGCATACAAGAGGTGGGCGGGAGCGCTTTCCCTTGAGTGCGTTACACCGATCCCGAAAGTTGCATGAGCAGAAGTTCGAAAAGAGGCGGCGGCTTGCATCACGCGTTTCGGAGGAAGCACGTGATGGCTTCGCCCTCCCTGACTGGCAGTTCGTCGTGTGACATGGGGGGAAGCACTGACGGGTGGGAATTGGAGACGAGAACCTATTAACGAATCCTTTATCATGAAGACAACAGTCAGTGTTACGCTGGAGACTTTCCATGAACACGACAGAACCGTCTCATCACAGGTATCAACAACGCATGGAGCGTACATTATTAAAATCCCTCTGTTATAGAAAAGGCAATGTAACAGAATGAGTGTGTGATTGCAAACTATTGCTCCAGAAATTGAATCTGACCAATCAGAACTAAGAATTTGTGTGGTGTCACACCTGTCGAACTCGCAGCCGTGTAGAAGTAGGGAGCTGGAGAGAGTCGAGAGCTGAGGGGAATTAAAAAGAGGAAGTGACACACTAACATCCAGATTTTTGGTACTCCCGTCTGATTCGCTTGGCCGCAGCGATTTCATCAGTCTGCATTAAAAGGCTTGTGAGCAATGGAAAGGTTCCACATCTGGAAAAAAAGCGTCGTGTTTTCTAGTCCTGGCGCCCCAACGTTCGTGCTAATGGTAACATGAGTATTGACTGTGTAATTATGTGGAGCACCGTCTCTACTGGGAGAGCAGGCGGATATCAGAATAACACTGCCGTAATTAATGTATGCCAATACTGTATGAGAGAGAAGGGATTGGAAGGAAAAAAAAACTGGGTTGAAATTAATAATAACAAGGACTCGCTCACAAGGAGTCACATGAACACGTTATACAGTTATATAAGCAATTATTAACATGAAATCTCTGCGTGGGAACTAGATTAAGTTACTGAAGAGGTAAGAGGTACGAGAGGACATATGAGTAGATAAATACTGATAAATATACAATCACACTAATCATGCTAATACCTAACAGCACGTAGCCACATTATGCATCCATATTGATGGATGAGGGTAGCAGGGGTTTAATAAAATTGTGCTGTCAGGAATTGTACACGTACAACAGAAGATAGATAATATTAAATCTTTTTTTTTTAATCTATAAAAAACATGCAGATGCATTTATTTAAACTGTACATTCATGATGGAGAACCAAAGAAGGTCCATTTCGCCCACATCTCTCTCTCTGTTTCTCTCTTCCGTGAGCCCTGGGTGGGGGTGTGTGGCCCTTGCGCAGGTGGAGAAGCACTTGTAAGCTGCCCCTTTGGCTTCGACTCACGCAAGCCTCTGACAGTAATGAGCTTCTGGGTCACCACTGCTTCGCACATTTAATATTTCTTAATGATAATAATCATTACGCCAGACGTATCTTTTTTCAATGTGAATGTGTTTGTGTGTGTGTGTGTGTGTGTGTGTGTGTTTTGTGGGGTGGGGTGGGGTGGGGATGTGAGATTCTGGCAAAAAAATTGCCAAGGAGGCAGTGTCATTAAGACAAATACAACAGATAGTATGTGTGTGTGTGTGTGTGTGTGTGAGACAACAGCTATCATCATTAATGGGATCAAACAGCAATTAACACCTCTTATTTGTCAAAAAATGAAAATGCTGAGCATGCATTTGGCCTTTAGCCTCAGACGTGGTAGTAACGTTTAGACGCTTTCCATCATGCCGTTGCTGTGTTTCCTTGGGAATTGCACACGATCATAAATTTCAAGCTGATCCTGTGCAATTCGTGTTTGTGAAACACTTTAAAAGCCAAAGCGTGTTGCAGCTACCATACACACTGTACCAGAAAAACTGGTACTATGCAAGATACACAGCACTACCACCTGTGCATGTCATTGGTTGCATCCGGCAGTGCGTATACAAAGCGATAGACATCTATGGAAGCTTCCAGAGCTGGAAAGTTATCATGATTTTGTGACATGGTTTAATAGCTGGAGCTCGTGAGATGGGTCATAACGTTTCGGAGGTAGAAGCAAAGTTTGTATGTTCTCCGGGTGAACGTGAGCAACGTTGGCTGGAGAGAATCGTTTCACGTGATAGACGTACAACTCTGCCTCAAGTAACATCGGAATTCAATGCTGGGGCCTCAACAAACATCAGCGTGAGGACTGTGCAACATTCCCTCCAAGATCCCATGGAGAACTGACCAAGTGTTGACTGGTATACCAGTTTTTCTGGTACTTCACGGTACATACCATTGCGTTTGAATCGGAAACTCGAAGACATCCTCGATTTTTGGCTTTCAATCTGAGTTTACGTATTTTACATATACATTTTGCATTAAAATCAATTCTCAATTATAATGCCGTTTCATTCCTCTTCACTTATTTTACTAGGAAAACCGACACCCATCCCGGGGCCAAGACGGATCTGCTCGAGTTCACAGTATTTGCAGGGAAAGCTCGCGTCATTTAATACAACTGTCAGAGCTGGCATATCACAGTCCATTATCTGTCCTGTCCACATTCATTATTGAAGGTAATGATCTGTTGTCCTCCATGCACCTCATTGAAGGGGGACTACATTAGAAGACACTCAGTAAGTTAATTAGTAATTATAAACCTTAAGGATTAATCAGAGCGAGAGCGGCTTAAGGTTTGCGTCTCCGATCCAGAGATGTCGGGGGGAAGGGAGGGGAGTGCAGGGGAGGGGAGGGAGCCGTGCGACAAATAGAAAGACAATAGAGACAAAGAACGAGAATCAAGTTTGCAGACCTTTTTTTTTGTTAAACAATCCGACAGACCATGAACTGTCTATAAAGATTCTGATCCGAGCGCTGCGGCCTAAACGCAGCCTGAATGTAACCCGAGCAACTCTGAAGAGATGTCCAGCACCACTGTTAATCCAGCACCCTTGTGCACTATTATGGTTCCCCTATTCAAGTCAATTCCAGTAAGTAGCGTTGATAGAAACACATACTGACGTGAACGCAATGCGCTCACGCCTGATGCAACTGCACACCTATAAGAACAAACCTGCCGCATCTGCCTGCACTGGAATTAATAACGTGATGCAAACTCTGCTTCTGCCTTAGAGCCAGGCCCAGCGCCAAAATCAGTTATACGTCAGCGCTGCCGAATGCGCCGTTCTGATTGGTCATTCGTTTTCTAAAGCAGGAATACTGGCAGAGGTTCCGGCTGCAAAGCAAATCACAGTGTGCTTGTTATATGGTTTCATCTCTAGCATAGAAGCTCATTCACAGGGTCTTAAACCGATTTATAAAATGTGCAGTTGTTCAAATCTTTATTCCGATTTTTTTTGGAAGGAGTCTCCAGCGTCAGATAAAACTTCAAGTTTTCAGTAACTCTGCTTCGCATCAATCCCCATTACTCCACCCTATCAATTATTATTTTCCTATAACAGCACACTCCAACATCTTTTTATTCCTACATTATTCTCTATAATCCAGTTCAAAAACATTCCACCTTCTGCTGTTTATTCCCCTGCTACTGAAACCCAGTAGTGCTGTTCACAGCCTGCCCTGTTTATATCAGAAACACTAAACTGGGCAGTATTCGGGATCTGAATATGACTCCAACATATTAAAACACTGCGTCACTGATTATTTTTAATCTATTACTAAATTATCTTCAATTGTAGGGTGACAGGGTGCCTCGGTGGGTAGCACTGTCGCCTCACAGCAAGAAGGTCTGGGTCCTTTCTGTGTGGAGTCTGCACGTCCTCCCCGTGTTCGTGTGGGTTTACTCCGGGTTCTCCGGTTTCCTCCCACAGTAAAGTGGGTCGAGTGTGTGCGTGTGTGTGTGCCCTACGATGGTTTGGCGCCCTGTCTAAGGTTGTTCCTGCCTTTCGCCCTATGCTGCCGGCTAGGCACCGGCTCTCCTGTGACCCTGAAAAGGAATAAGCGGTCAAGAAAATGAATGAATGAATCTTCATTTGATCTTCATTTAATCCTAGCATGTAAAGAAAACCCAAATGACACGCTGATGGTTTAATACTCAAAACCCTGAATACATAATTCAACCTATTAACAGAGTAAACTGCAAAGTGTGAGTGACTGCCAGAACTCTTGATATATTGGAATGGAGGGACTGCGAGGTTGAAAATAAGATGTACAGGCAAAAAAAATACAGATTAATAGTTTAAATAGTTGAATAGTTTAACAAAATATCACTGCCAGTAATATGGATAGTAATAACAGCCAGTACCTAAACAATATGGGTTGACCTTAAAAAAGTTTGAAGCTTAGCCTTCTACAGAAATTTCATCTGAAGTAAAAGTTAATAGGTTGACATGACGTAATATGTGGGAACATTGCCTCTTGCCATTACCAAGAGTGAGAATGATAAAACTACACTCAGTGTTTAAGACATTTGACAACTGTCAGGCCCCTGATTAAGGCCCTTAACCTTCAACTGTTGTATAAATGAGATAAATATAAGTCTGGATAAGGGTGTCTGAGAAATGCCATGAATATTAATAAATGTGCATAATAAATGTGTAAATAAATTTATCCACCTCAATAACTGACCTGATGCCTAATCTCAATTCTTTTTTACACAGAAATTTGAATTTTTGCTTACACGCACAACAAACTTTGGCATAATTATCAAATTACCCAACCTCCCTATTATCTGCAACCCATCAAGGTCTAACCTGACTAGTCAACCATTTGCATTATGGCTATCAGGCTATCCAAAGGATATAAATAAATAGTGGTGCACTGACTGGGGACCAGGAGAGACTTGGCGTCTGGCCGTTGGCCCGAAGCACCTGAAACCTATTAGAGAGCTTTGGAACATTCTACAGGGTTCCACCGCTGTGGCCAGAGGGCATCGTAAAGGTCTTCGCAAGAGAGAGCTGCGCTAATCAGCAGCCTGTTCACCGGCTGACCCCGAGGGGCCTCGGCAAGGTGAAAAACAAGAAGAAGTTGGTCACATTAAAGACAAAAATCTTTCCATGAAAATGTCTCACTGTTGATGTGAAAGAAAGAAAGAAAAAAAAAACACCTGGCTTTGGGAAAATGAGGACTGTGGCCTTTAGTACCCCCTGATTATAACTGTTTAGTCATATCTAGAGTATTTAATTGACCTGGAGTCATGCATGACATTATAAAAAGTAACACTTCAGAAGTCTTCGGAAGCACTGAACAGTTGATTCTTTTCTCTTTAACAAGCTGGATTCAACATTTAGCAGGTTATTTAGATTCCTAAGACAGACCTTGTATAAATAATACATACTGTACATAAGTATACTGTGGTTTCTATATATACGGTTCATGAGGAATAAAACACTTAGGGCGTGTACTGAGGCGGAGTTAACGCTGCCACCTAGAAGTTGAGTATTTCCCCCTGTAGTGTTCTATTTACCTAGGCTAAGAATTCATCAAAGAACCACACACTGTACTTTTCCACCCATTCATGGTTGCATTTATTATATAGGAAGATCAGTGACCCATGTTACCATGTGATCACTAGGTATCATGGCCTTCAAAGTCACCATGACATCTACTGAGAAGTAGTCTTCTGAAACGACGTAGCCCGACGCGTGCTTGGTGAATATGGCCGTATTTGTTTATCCATATTTGTATTGATGCCTCGTGTCTGTGTCATGTGTGTTGCATGCGTGCATCTGTGTTTGTGTATTACAGTGTGAGTGGGTGCCAGAGTGTTTTTCTATGCGTGTGTCATTTGTGCGTGTGTGTGTATGTGTGTGTGTGTGCTCTGCGGGTATGGCAGGCAGGAGTGGACAGATGGCTGGCCCTCTCCTCTCTCAGCTGCAGGAGTGGAGGGTGCAGTAACTGCGCCTCTTCTGCGCTGTTGACCTTGCCATGGCCATCCATGTGCCTGGCACTTAGCCGCAACACCCAATCCACTCTCTCCTTATTATTAAACCACACACACATTAAATTGCATACACACACAGCACTCATGTACATGCCAGAATGTAAAGCAAAAAGTGTACGAAAGCGCGTTCATATATAGAGACACATATAATATATATGCATAAATATAATAATATAGTACTTATGCATATATATGTATTTATATATAACTGCTAGAGTATATAGCTTGTGTGTTGAGTACCAGAATACACACCATATCCAAGAAACAAATCATCTTTTAAACAACTCAGGGAATCTAAACTCACAAAAGTGCTTTAAGATCGATTCCGTGGAACAGAGTTTGAGAAGTCTTAGTCTACATAACCCCATAAATCAGTCAGAGAGAGAATACCCGCTGTCGGATCTGCCCTTTCAAAGCCAACTGACTGAAGCCAAGCGATCTAAGTGTGAATGATGTCTCGGCCTTGACCTTTTCTCTTTCTTTGTACATATGGGAACAGGAGACAGAGGGAAAAAACTGATAACTGCCAGACCCATCAAAGACGCCACATAGGGAGCGAGATTCCATTCAGAGTTAAGGGGTCTTTTTTTTTTGGGACAAGGCCAGTTTTCCAAGTCCAACTTCCTCTCTAACCTTGGTCTTGGGCGGCTTTCCATTCGGACATGTTGGTATGACCCTTCAATGCCTTCCTCCATGTCCGGACATTTGGAAGGCCGAACGATGCGAGCCAGCGCTTAATCCTAAACATTCAGCTGCAGAACAAGGTGGCATTAAGACTGCTAATGTAATGCGGCCCCTTCATCGCTCACCATCAATAAAACATGTGCAGGAACTCGGGGTGAAAGCACAGAGGGGTCTTTCACCTCTGGAGGCTTGAGAAAGGAGTGACTAATGTCACAGAGGTGATGAACGGTGCCCATCAAAATCTGAAGAGTGAATTGTCAAAAGGAAAAAGAAACTCTTTAGAATTGATTAATAAGAGATAAAATGCAATTTAAATAAATAAATAAATAAATAAATAAATATCTTTTTTAAAAAAGCACAATTTAAAACAAAAATAAGAGAATAAATAGACTGAAAAAATAAAAGTAAAAGTAAAATTAAACCTAAAATATGAGGTTTTAAACAAAAAAAATCTTTTCAAGATATTTTCCCCATTTCTAGTTACATTTTTAGATAATTAAGTGGCTCATCAAAGACTGAGTAACAATGAAATGCAGTATTTCTAATATATATATTTTTTTAATTTCCAAACATTTACCTAATAATACATTATGAAATATATTTGAGAACAGAAAGGTACAGTATGTGCAAACTTAAACACATAAACATGGCAGGTAAAATGAAACTGAAAGCAAATAAACTCACGAATAGATCTACTGAGCAACGCTGAGAGGCTTCAGCTGAAAGAAAAGTTCACTTCCTCTGAGCAAAGAAAGCTTGAACGTTTTCCATTTGGAACAGGAAGCAGCCAGCATTCACAGTCTTGGCTGCTCAACTGTGAACAATCTAAAACGCTAATAAAATAACTTCTGTTCAAGTTGACTGACAGACCAAGGTAAATATGAGAACAGTCTAGTGGTACACATCGATTTTCAGGGTGGGGGGGAAAAAAAAGATGATTTCGACCGAGTGATTCTGAGCAGGTCATGCGTAGAATAAGATTGAGCAGCAATCCCTATTTTTATTAATTGGTAATTAATAACACCTCTCCATTCATTAGTGCAGTCACCTCTGTGCAGTGAAGTGTGCCTGTGTTAATAAGCAATTACACACACCTTCCTGATCAATGACTTATATCTGTTTCTCTTTGTCTATCTCTCTCTCTTGTGCTGTCTATTTTTTCTCCTCACACTCACTTTTACTGTCAGTGCTTTGGCGCACGCTAAAGAGGAATGATAATGTTAACACTGAGAATATTATTTCTGCTTTATTTTTTTATAGGATTTATGATGGCAGGTCTGCATTTTCTAGCTTTGGGTATTAGAATCGATAATTTAAATCAAATTATGTACTATGGATTGATACGATTGATACGAACCCCCAATATGTATTATAATATTATAGTAATTTCAAATCCCCCGCCCCCCC
>JAOVYV010000042.1:2997870-3009409 GCA_025674545.1 Hassar affinis | reverse complement strand
CAATGTAAATAGTCATGAAAATAAAGAAAACGCATTGAATGAGAAGGTGTGTCCAAACTTTTGGCCTGTACTGTAAGAAAATTCCAAGCATCCCAAAAATTTAGAGAAGAATGTCTTATAATATCCTTATACTCAAATCCTGCTTCCATTCCTAGTGATGGCAATGATTTCCCATAACATGGCCCGTACAATGCTTCTACATTAACATGTTCATTTCCAGAGCTGCTTAATGCATTAATTAATTAAAGCATTAATTCTTATAGAAAAAAATTCTTTTTGCCATGCAATTGTGCCCAGTGTTTCTGAAAGTTGGAGATTACTTATCCACCATGACTCTGAATAAGAATAACTGAAGATTTTTCATTACATAAACACGAGATGTAATATTGTATACATGCAGGTGTGCAGTTTAGAACACCAGAGCATCCCGAGTACAATGGACTAACTAAACAGTGCTGATTACGTGCTTCTTGCATCTGCCCACCCAACTGCTGTTAGAACAAATGCCTTGAAAAAACAAAATTCAAAGAAATGTGTGTAAATGTGTGTACAATTATATAATCCAGATATCAGACTTACCAAGCATATGATTTGCCACATGAACCTGAATGTCCCATTCACTATGGAAGACCATCTGACACTTAATGCACTGGTAGGTCTTCTTCTGGTAAAAAAAACAACCAAATGGTAGAGGCAGAGTAGAAAATGTAGGTTACAGTAGAAACAAAACAATAATTTAATTAAGCATGAAACTAAACCAAGGATTTATCTCACAAACCTAAGCACTATTTTAGCTATTCATGCATGTTAGACAGTGCAACAATATTGACTTGTAATAAAATATTCCATCAAATGGCACTGAGAGCAAGTAAAAGCCTACACAAACCAAACATAATAGCATAACATGCACGTATGAAGGTTTGCCTTACCTCTTCACTTTGGGAAGGACTCACTCGTGGCATGGGGGATCCTTGAGGGGTCCTCACTTGACTGCCACTTCCCTCTCCTGTCTGCTCCCTGTGCACTGTTTGAAGATGTGTCTGCAGCTCTACCTCTGATTCAAACTTCACATTGCAGCTGGAGCATCTTGTCTTGGCAACAGTGGATGATATTGATGAAGAGGATGATGTGGAATAGGTGGTCCCCTTTCTTTTCACACCACAGGGGCTCAAACTTTCCCCTTGGTTCCACCCTGCATTCGAGGGTGCTGGTGTTTGCCCCCCTGGTTGCTGCAGCTTTCCACCATTTATGGTTGGACTGGAGCTTTTGCTAACACTTACACATGTGGCACAGAGACCATACGGTAGTCCATTAATATCAAGCTTCACCATGTCCTGCTTGGAGCGGAACTCTTTAAGACATGAAGCACACTTGAATAGCTTCTGACTCTGGTGATGCTGGTGGTGAGGAACAGTGGCACGTACACTAGGGTGATTGGTGGACATGGTTCCTGTCTTCTGCATGTGGAAGGTGCCATGGATCTTCAGTTCTAAGGTTGAAGTAACAGTCTGCATGCACACCACACAGCGAAAACCAGTCAGAGAGTTGCGCAAATCTGGATGCATTTGACAATGCTCCAGGAAGTCTTCCTCACTCTGCAGTGGTAACTTGCAAATTCGACAGCTGCCTGTGTCCAAGCTCTTACTGTGAGTAACCTTATGCTCTGTCAAAGTAAGCAGAGAGGGGAAGCGTTCTCCACAAATGGGACACATGTAATGCTTTACAGGTCCCAGGTGAGTTTGCATGTGTTCCCGGAGCCCTGCTTCAGAGAAGAATGTTCTAGAGCAAACATTGCATTTGTGGCTCCCCTTGATTATTTCTGCCTTCTTTTTGTGCATTGCAGTTTCTCCTGGCCGGATGTTGTGATCACGGAGCTGGTGATTGGTCAGGAGAGACTCCATAGTGTAAGATGCCCCACAGATGTCACATGTATACATGACCTCTGAGGACTCAACATCCTCTTCACTTCCATCATGACTGTTGTGAGACTCCCCCGTACCAGGTCCTCCATGGCTATTGGTGAGGATGCCCTGCAGTTCTGCATCATCTTTAGCAACTGATTCACCACCACCACTTGCAGACCCATTGGTGCCACAGTTTTGGGCTTTTCCCTCAAACACACAATGTTTCTCACGTAAATGCCGTTCCAGCAAGATGATAGCATGGAAGGCCTTGTTGCAGAAGCGGCAATTATATTTCTTGCTGTGTGTGGTAATATGGCACTGCAGCTCAACTTCTGTGCCAAAGGACTCACCACAAAAAATGCAGCGGTGAACCCGGCCCTGGTTCTCTAAATGACTGTGCTTGACATGCAGTTGAAGGTCAGCCTCATGACGGAAATCCCAGTTACAAGATGTACAGCGGTAGACTTTCTTCTCATTGCTGTGTTTTACTGCAAGATGAAGCTGTGTTGAGACTTTAGAGTCAAATACCTCTTGGCAAAGAGTGCAGCGAAAGAACACAAAGGTGTGCATGTCAAGAAGATGCTTCTGCAGGTCATCTACCGATGTGAACTGCTTGTCACAACTCTCACAGATGTAGTACGTGGAAGTGATAGTAAAGTGGACTGTCACATGCTTCAGCAGAGCTTCCTGGCTGGGGAAGTCTTTGTTGCACTGTGGACAGGTGAGCTGTGGTAGCATACCATCAAGGTGAGTCTTCAGGTGAGTCTGGAAAAGATCAAGACTAGTGTATTTAGCACCACACTGGTTACAGATGAATTCACTTGTTGATCGAGATGAAGTGCTGCCATGTTTGAGAAGGGTAGCTTGATCCACAGATATGGAAGATGAAGGACTAAGGGCTCTGTGGGTTCTTCTCCCATTGTTGATATAATTCAGTGCCAGGGGGATGTTCTTGTGGTTTTCTTTGATATGCTTATTCAGCTTCAAGACACTGTTGAAGATGGGAGAATTGGTACAATAAGAGCAGGAATACACCTCCACAATGGGATCTTTAGGAGTCACTGCAAGTGGAGAGTCAAATCGCAAACTTCCAGAATCACAGTGGGTCTGTCTTACATGTTCTTCTAGTGTGGCCTCAGTTAGAAATCCCATGAAGCACTGGGGACAGAAAAAAGCATTGCTTTCCTTGGCTACTGGGCTGGGAAAGCCATGCGAGCAACGAATGTGTTCCTGCAAGGCATTGAGATCTCCAAGCATTTCCGGACAAAAGTTACACTGTAACAAGGCATCAGACAAGCTAGCTAGTAGGGTAGATGGATCTTCAGCATTGTGGACTTGTTTCAGATGCTCGTTTAAATTGACCAGAGATGGAAGGATCTCTAAGCAGAACTGGCAAGTATGGGCCTGCTCGGGTTTATCTACGTGCATTGTCTTTAGGTGAATCTGAAGGACAGCAAGACTGGAGAATACTTGTTTGTTGCAGTAGATGCAACTGTAAGCTACTTTAGGCTGTTTAGCAGGTCGTCCACAGATATCATTTGTGTGCTGGGCAGCACGCTTTCTTCTTCCACGAGTCTTGAGCACAGTGGGAGCAGTGTCTACCATGGTTGAACTATCAACAGAAAGGTTTGAGTCTGGAGTGGTGCTCGAAACAGATGTGTATCCTACAGTCAACAGAGAAGGGCTGTTGCTGTGGTTGCTTGACTCTGGGAGTTGGTGAATGTCCATGTGTGCATACAACTCTTCCACAGTGGAGAAGTGCTCAGAACATACAGCACATATATGGCCCTTTTGGTCTCGACTATGTGCCTGGTCAATATGGCTAAGTAAAGTACCCTCATCACTAAATGGCTCATGGCAGTAGATGCACTGCAGACCAGGCCCTACACTTCCCTCTTCTGGAGGTGAACATTCAGGGTGGCACTCTGCAATGTGCTTCTGGAGCTCCTCGGGCACATCAAACCCCTCTTCACAGCGGCTGCACTTGCGTGCTTCCTTTAGCTTCCACTCCTCTGCTCCAGAGATCCCAGTGCTCTGACCTTCCTTCCCTCGTTCATGCACTTGCATGTGTCCAAGGAGGGAGCTGGAGGACAGGAACCCTCTGCGGCACACAGGGCATTTATGAGGCTTGTTTGTGGCGTGAGTCTTCATATGGATCTTAAGGTGGTCACTGCGTGAGAAAGCAGAGTTGCACTCGTTGCAGTGGTATTTCTTGTCACCAGTGTGGAGCTTGATATGCCGGTCACGGCTGCGCTTGTGCTTGAACAGGCGACTACAGAAGGTACAGCTAAAAGGGAGCTTGTCACTATGGCTCTGCTCGTGGTGCTTAAGAAAGCTCAGGCGGCTGAACGATTTGTCACAGAACTGGCATGGGTAGGGCAAGCCAGGACCCCCTTCATCTTCACCAAAATCGTAATCATAGACTGGAGACGTTTGATCTTTGCTAGATGGTGAAGAAGCAGGCCAGGAACAGGATGGGTCATCTTCTAAATCAGCCCCATCTGCAAAAAAAAAAGAACAAATACATAAAAATATGCATACAAATATACAGAAAATTAAAAGATTATTAATTCTATATGCAGTACATAATGTATGTTTTTAGTATGCTGTATGGTCTGATAATAAAACGGCATATGCCAAGACCGAGAAACAGAGAGAAAACATTTGATGAAAAAATGGAAGAAATTAACCTTGTATGTGGCTACATAATGGCAACACCCACTGAGACAGAAAAAGCCATTTCTGACAATTGAATCCAGCAGCTGTCTGTGGAGTATGCATTTGTTTACAGGAACACCAGACATTGGATAAACTAATACTTAACAATACCTTTCATTGTTATACAAAATGACCACAAAGGACCCTAAATCCAATTGGTCCAGCCTTCATGCCCATACCAAGAATACCATGAACAAAAAGACATACCAGGGGTAAAAATTAAACCTGTTGTCAGATTCCATGACTACCCATGGCATTAGACAAAGAGCTACACCGGTCATATTAACATTACCAATAACATTTTCTTAATTTTTAATTTATTATGTGAACACCAACCACACTTTCTTTGAAAGATGAGTGTTTTTTTTTATGCTTATATACAAGTCTAATCCTTGTGCCCAGAAAAAGAGCCAAAAGCAGATCTGGGAAAACAGAAAAACAAAGGGAAACAAGACAAGATTTATGAGACATCTACAGGAAAGTAGCATAAAACACCTCTTTGGATTTATCCTGCTCTCCATCCTTAGACTGGCTTCTCCAGCCACTTCGATTGTTTTTTCTTTTGAACACAAGCCTTTGCCTTCTGTCAGGATAACATGCCCTTGTTGATCGCTTAACCCACTGTACCCAATCTTCAGGAAACAGATGAGGTCACATGTTGACCTCCTGTTCCTCAAACTGCTGAAAAAGGCACATTGATGGGCTAGCCTTCCAGTATCCTCTTGCTGGAAATCTCCCACCCTGGGCAACAAGCCAAAACAAAATTCTACTACATCTACTGTTTCAACTGTGCCTGGGTTTATAGAGCCGACTGATTTCAAAAGGCAATTTAATTATCACCTGCAGATTGTCTCCTCTATTAACAACTGAATTGCAAATGACATTCTTCATCCGTGTACGTAATAGCAAAACGTTCGTTATGCGTATTTCTTCCGTTTAAATGCACATCGGTTATTGAATCCTTTCTACTGTTTCTGTATCATTTACAGTGAAAAGACAGTGAAGTGAAATTAGATTTATATGTATACATTGGTGAACGAGAAGCAGTGAAGGGCATTTGTGGACACCGTGTTACTTCTGATCATTTCCTTTTGGTTATCCTGCTGGCCTCCCACCCCCACCCGACCAGTGTGTGAACACCAACCAAAGAGTACAGAGAGCCTCTGGAGAGCCAAGAGGATAAGAGGGAAGCTTGTTTTCCTCTCTCTCTCGGCTCTCCGCGTTGCTGTCTTGGTGTTTTTCCCCTCCCTTCACCATGACGAGAAATGCCCAGACCCAGGACAGCCTGAGTAAATATAAGAGAGGGCTCTCTTTTTCACACACACACACACCCATCATACACACATATCCCAGCTCACGACAGCGGTCTGTGTGAGCCAGCCAAAGGGGATGCTGCACACAGCAAACCTCCACCCTGCAGCTGAAGGACTGGCTTTGTTGGACTGCCAAAGCCTTCCTGAACCTCCCCTGGCTAGCAGCCTGTCTCAGCCTTAGAGGAAGACCTCCATCTTAGGGCCTGATGCTGCTTCATGATGTAAGTCCCCCCCAACACCCCCCCCCCCCTTTCCATTTTATTTTTATTTATTTATTTTCTTTTTGGCACACGGTGCAGTCTAGCTCTCTGAGCAAAACAACACATTTGTAATGTTCAGCACAAGGACAGCTGGATACTCGTTTGACATCTGTTTCAGCAAATTTATTGGTAGGAGAGATTTTGGGAGGATACCAAATAGGTGTATAACAATCTCACATGCTCAGCTGGTAACAACAGCCATGTCATTTTTCCTGATTTGGTCAGATTGCATAAGATAACCAAGAGAATCAGGTCACAGGTTGACTGCTTTAGTATGCTTAGAATCTCGACATTTTTTTACACCATATTCGAACACACACACACACACCCCCAAACACTCCCTGTATTCCAGTCTGGATGCCTAGACAGACTTGTGCTTGAACAACAAAGGCTTTCCGATATGAATGTAATATATATGATTACTGTTCACTAATTACAGAACCATATCCTTCTTCCTGAATCTATTTTCATTAAAACCCTATTCATAAATTGGCTTCATAATATTGATATTCATAATTTTATTTCTAACATAAGGTTGCAGTGGGAACATGAGTAACACTCAAATCTGCATCATAAGACATCATCAGACATATCCATGTCATGTCATAAACACGAGGGCTTGATTTGTATACCAGCGTCAAGGTAACTACCCTGTTCGATGACTTGCCAGACTGCAAGTCAACCTGGCAACGCAAGACAGAAATAAGGATGTCATAAACGTTTCACTGAAGATTGTATGCTGGTATAAGTTGCTATGACAGTTTATGTCTAGTCGTATACCAGGGCCATGATAGCTGCGACGTCTGATGACTTGACAGCTTATACTTGAATCCCTGCCACATTAGACTGACATAGCCATGTCATAAACATGTCACATAAAAGGTTTTACAATTACCAGTAACTACAATGACTGCCATAATAATTGATTTTTGGATAAAATGTCGCTCAAAGGTATTAACGCTAGTTTTATTCGAAATGTAGTGGAAAAAACATCACCTCGATTGTTACTGTGGTAAAGCATCAAGCAAAAGTGAAAAGAAAGATAGAGAAATGGAAAACAAGGCACCAGGAGAACAGGGTGTTGCTCTGGGCTGTGAGGGAGCTAATGAGCATTTCTGTTTGCTAATTGCTGCACTCTTCAGCTAAAAACTCCTCTAACTCCTGCTCTGTGATAGCAACTAGAGGAATGTGAAAGAACAGGTGAGAGAATCACTTTCGGCGCACCTGTCGGCTGTGAAAAACGGCACCTTAACTGGCAGTTTGCAGTTGTGTGTGTGTGTGTGTGTGTATATGTGTGTTTGGTGTGTGGGGGTGGTTGAGGGGGTTCATTACTTCTCTCATTACTGCAGTTTACAATTAAAAAAAAGTGTAAGTCTGCAGCATTAAGCACTAACAGTTTCCGAAGTGTTGTCATCAGACTCACAACTGGTTTAACAAGTTGACACCGGGTGATGTTCTGACACCCTGAAAGTAGTTAGCTAGGTTTTGAAGGCTTCACCTAAAATCATTACTAAATCATTGTATCATTAGACACTAAATCAGATCAGACAGTCCATTGGCTACCACCAAAAATGATAAGCTCTACAGAAGGGTATTCCATGAGATGCTAGCAAAGGCTGGAAACTCTAAGGAAGGGCCATTTCCAACATTTCCCAACAAAAAAGTTTGGAAGGTCTTACGCAACAGGAGTCCACAGGCCCCCTAAGGCTTGTAAAGCCCCTCAAAGGCACAGTCCACAAGCCACCACCTAAGGTTACAAACTCTATTAAAGGGAAATTCATGGGCTACCCTCTTCACAGAAGGCAAGTCCATAAGCCTGTGTAAGTTACAAGAGTCCATAGCTTGCCCACTAAGGTTGGAAAGCCCCATGAAAGGATATTCCATAGACCTCCACCTAAGAATAAAAAGCCCTATGGCACGGGAGTCTACTAGACACCGCCTAGGTTAATAAGCTCTACAGAATGAGGTTCCATGGTGGAACCTTATGGAGTGGGAATCCATAGGGCATCACCTAAGGTTGGAAAGCCCCATGAAAGGATATTCTGTAGACCGCCACCTAAGGATAAAAAGCCATATGGAATGGGAATCCACTAGCCATGTCCAGAATGGAGACCCATAGGGGCTGCATAAAGCTGGAAAGCCTTATGGACTAGGAGTGCACAGGTCATTGTCTAAGGTTGGACCTAAAGTTCTACAGAAAGGCAAACCATGGAGCACCTTAAGCCCTATAAAGAAAAGCAAACAGGCTACGTCCCTAAGGCTGGAAAGCTTACATGGGCTTACATACACAGAGCTCAGCCACTAGAAGGTACTTCTGCAGCCAATGAGTGGGAGTTTCTTGGTGAAGAATTTTGTATATCCTCCCTACAGTAAGCTGTTATTCTACCTATACTTTATATCATTTTATAATATGTCATTCTGCTTGCATGTAGAAATGTATGCAGGAAGATTCAGATGATTAAGATTTTTTTTTCTTATCTTCAAAGGAATCTCAGAAATCTCACATTTGACCTAAAGTGAGC
This sequence comes from Hassar affinis, assembly GCA_025674545.1. Classification (NCBI taxonomy): domain Eukaryota; kingdom Metazoa; phylum Chordata; class Actinopteri; order Siluriformes; family Doradidae; genus Hassar; species Hassar affinis. The sequence continues at coordinate 3,000,692 of JAOVYV010000042.1, read as the reverse complement.
ACATGATCCTTCATTTCCTAATTACTGTGTGGCTGCTAGAAAAAAAAAAAAAATTAACTTCATCTGAGGTTCTAGCTTACTTAATGAACAACCTTTAGCCTTTCATCATAGTGGATCACAGTGGATCGTGTCATGGTGGATGGTGAGGAATTCATTATTTGGTTTTATTCGAAACATAACTTAATCCACAAACATGGTAGGAAAACAGAAAAGCATATCAGGATCAGCCGGGCGTCTAACACGAGCCGTACATTTCAGTCCAAATGTGTGGGATAAATAAGAAATAGGACATGGATAACATTTTGACAGCATCAATTTTTCTAGAAGTGTCTCCAATCTGTAATATCAGAGGGACATTGTGTTTCAGAGTGTAGGTATATGGGCTTGTGTGTGCTTTAGTGCTTATTCATTAATTTCAAAAACTCTGTCAACCTGTCTGACTTTGACCTTGCCTCGTACTGTGAGAAGAAGAAAAACATCTTCACAGACGCAGAAATGAAATGTTGAATATCCCTCCAGAGGCTGACGATGTGTCACCACATAGCTACTCTTATTCCAAAGCCCAGACACAACACCGAGACTGAACAGCAGTGTTACATGCGATGCTGAATGTGACACAACCACTTATCATGAATTGAGCCAAAAAAATGAGGGAGCAGAAAGCATCTCTTCAGAAGCAAGCCTTTTTGAACGTATTGTGTTTATAGATCACTGGAGTTTTCAGGGTGCCGGGATGGGCTCAATGGCTCTGAAGATTTTCTTTTTCTTTCAGATCAATAGATTAGAATAATTTCTGTCAAAACTGCACGGTAAGCAAAACACTGCTTTTCTGAATCGGAGGATTCATTGGACAAGACATAGAGAGGTGTAATGAAAAAGAAATGAAAGACAAAATGAAGGGAAGCAAGGGATTCGGTCTTGAAGGGAATCTTCTGTTTGTTTGTTTTTCTTTTTTTCTTTGCTTTATTTATTCAACTGTATTAATTCCAATTCTTGTGTTTTCTTATTACATTTTGTGAAGAATGCAACTGGCAGAAAAAAGACAAGAAAAAAAATAGATTTTTCTTTAATCAAAAAAAAAAAAATCACAAGCAAGCATTCTCTTCTCTCTTTCTCTTTCCATCTATCCACCCATCTATTTTGGGCTCTAAGTAAACACAATATGGTTCTTTACACTTTACTGAGAAATATCACCCCCAACTATCGATCAACTCAATCTGCAATGTCACTGCGAGACAGGAAAGTAAGAGTGTGTACTCGTGTATTTGTGCACACGTGCCAGAATGACACACTTCAGGACTGCCACGGTAACAAGAAATGAAACAACCTGCGATGGGACACGTCCAAACACACACACACACACATACATACACACACACACACACACACTGAGCTCTCTGATTATGGCAGTTTGTTCAATTTCTGTCTCATCAACTACTTTTGCCCACATTTAATCGTGTCCCAGTCTGGACACAGGCACTTGGTCAATGTCTTGTGCAAAGCGCCGCTGGCTGCCCGGGAAAGTGAAGAAAAATGACAGAGCGGTGTGGAAAAACTAGGGCAGTCACTCTTCCTCTAACCCCGCCCGGCTTTTTTCCAGCAGAGGTGGACCTGGGGAACATCCACCTGAGTAAGATGAAGAATTCCTGCACTTGTCCAGCTTCAGCCCAAGACAATATCACAATGTGCATTCTGGAGCAACTATACAGATCATAAAAGAAGCCCTGTTTGAACCCTGATAAGTGCCTTATTTTGGAAAAGGTCACAAGGTGCTAGTAAAATAGCTGCCATTGAAAAATTTATTATTTTATTCACAAGTATACAGCACTGCTGAATTCTTGTCAAATGCTCCAAATACTATGAGGACTATGATTCCCGTCAGCCACAGAACTTCAAATGACCACGATGTTTTGCACCTGTTTCATTTTGGGTTCATGAGAACTAGCATTTAATGTTTTGCACAGTACTCAATGTTGTGTTCTTAGTGTTGCCCTTAATAAACTTTAATCTCCACTCCGCATCGACCTTAAACTCCCAAACCTGATAATTCTCAAATTCTGATTGGTCAGAAGGTGCTACTTTCTATAGCAGCAATTTTCTAACCCAGCTGCACTTTCTTTATATTGATGTACTCATTCTAATGCATAACAACTTACACCAGGACATGGATGCTGGATGCTCCATATAAACAGATTTAAAAAATGTTTTATATAAAAAAGACATTAGAAGGAAGGAGTCTCCAGTGTCAGAGCTTTATAACAGACAGAGGTAAAGCTATAACTTTAAGTTTTCAGACACGGGACACATTTTTTAGCATTTTTATTTAATTGTTACTTCCATGTCTTAATACAATCTCTGAAATTGTGTCTTCATTAAAAACAGGAGCAAAAAACATTTATGTATAGATTTGGTGTACATCTATACCTATATATCTATCTGTCTGTCTGTCTGTCTGTCTGTCTATCTATCTATCTATCTATCTATCTATCTATCTATTTATATATAGTAGTGCATCTCAAAAAATTGGAATATAGTTGATAAGTTCATAATTTCATAATTTAATTTGAAAAAGGTCAATTGTCATATTTGATATTCATTACATATGAAGTAACATATTTCTAGCCTTTTTTTGACTTCATTTTGATCATTATGCCTTACAGCTCATGAAATCCAGAAATCCAGTATCTCAGACAGTATATACAGGTGTTAGACAATGAAACTGAAACACCTGTCATTTTAGTGTGAGAGGGTTCATGGCTAAATTGGACCAGCCTGGTGGCCAATCTTCATTAATTGCACATTGCACCAGTAAGAGCAGAGTG